>CATIWO010207048.1:0-12340 GCA_949673435.1 Macaranga tanarius
ATATGAGTCCTAATAAGTAATGAATTAGGACTCCTTTTGATTATTGACCTTATATGTCGACAGAGTCCTCTTAGGACTTAGATTCCATGATACATAGGAATATGACATTCTCATATTTATCAATACTTAGACCCTTTGATATTCTATATATCTATGAATATATCCATCGATCGATATATTGATATTTAAGTATATACTCTGCACAACATTGAATATAAAATAAAATTTCACTCAGGCTCTACGGCTAGTGCTGCCTCCAAAAAAATTAACTTATTGAAAATTTTCATAAAAAATCTCCTGCTACAAAATATTCTCATACAAAATTTCAATAAATTTTATACAACTGAACCCACCCTTTAAATTTATTATACTAGTTTTTTCTATTGACTTACTGAATTACTTAGAAAATATCTATTTCTCTTATATAACTGATTCAATCCTTTGAATTCATTTTACTATTTTTTTTTTGTTCATTTATTGAATTACCTAGAAAATTTCTCTCTCTCTCTCTTTCTCTTTCTTTCTCTAGTATACAATTGAGTCAATCCTTTGAATTTATTATACTAAATTTTTTGTTCTTTCTCTATTTTATACAATTGAGCCAATCTTTCAAATTTATTATATTAGTTTTTTTTCTCTCTAGCTCTCTCTCTTTCTCTCTCTATTGAATTATTAAGAAAATCTCTCTCTCTTATACAACTGAGCCAATCCTTTAAACTTATTATATTAGATTTTTTATTCTCTCACTCAAGGTATGTGAGTAATATATAGAATTAGCTTCTTTGTTAGCGTAGTTGTATGAGATAGTTTTTGAAACTCCAAGATTGTCTTTTAGTTAATGTCATGATCACAATGAGTTTCACATAATAAGTGAGTAGTAAGCAGAAGATTTAGTAACAAAATGCTAAAAAAAAAAAAATTCATGACATTAAAAAGTCATGAGTTTAATCTCAATTCTCTTAAGTTTAAAAAAAATATTGCCTAACTTGATACTTCTATACTAACTTTTTTAATTATATGATTTGACAATACCTTTTTTATTGGAAAATGTATAATAACATACCTTGTGGTTAGACGCATTTTCACTTAAAAAACTGTGGTATCTTTCATAACATTTAAGAGTTTGTGGTTTGATTCTACTTGTATTTTAGTACCTTACTCAATATTATTATTAAAAATATATAATGTAATATTAAAATAATATGAATCTTTAATTGTAAAATTATTTACTAAGTAGCATAGCATTCAACTACTTAAAATAAATTCATAATAAATAAAAATAAAAATGCATTTTTAATTTCATTAGGAATAAAAAATATAATTTTTATAAGTATCTAAATAGTTTTATTGATAGTAAATCATATGTAAAATATTTTTATTATTCAAAGGGAGTGTTATATTAAATTTTTGTTATAAAATAATGACGATATTAGTTGATAGAGTATTAAAGTGTTAAAAAATAAAATCATATATCTCTAAATATCATAGAAAAATCACATGCCCTTAAGTGAAAATGTCCGCATGGTACTTTTTAATACTTATCTCTTTTCTAAAATAACTTTTTACTGATTATTTAATATTGAATCAAGTAATACATAAAATTAGTATTAAAATATTGATTTAAATATTAAACTGTTCTAATCAATATTAATTTCAATTTATTTATTAATCTCTTTATTTTATGCCCTTTTTAAATTATATAACACATGGTTTAATTGATTTTTGGGCAAATTATTTTTTCCTCTGAGATTTGTCCTAATTCACACTCTTTCTCTTTCATTTGAAAATCAAATTTTTTAATTATTCAGTTTTTATTTTGTCAATACTTTAGTTCTTTTTCAGTAAATCTTTTATATTAAAAAAAAATTAGATCCTTTTATTTTATAAAAATGAACAATTTAATTTTTCAAATTTAATAAAATAAATAATTTAATTTTTATTTTTTTTAATTATTTTAATTTTAAATTTTTAAAAATATCTATTTTTGCAACACTTACAAATGATTCTATCAACACTTTATAATTAAAAATCAAGTTATGATTTGAATGAATTCATTAATTTGCTTGATTTCACTTTAAAAATTAAATTGTTCATTTTTTTTAGTATTTGATTTCAACAATTGTAATTTTTTAAAAGTTATTTTAAAGAAAAATTAAATAAACTAAGTGTAGAAAATGGATATAAAAAAAAATTAATGAAATTTATAACTTGATTTTTTTATTTAATACATTGATAGATGTATGTATAAGTGTGAAAATTTTAATCAATATTGAAATTTTAAATTTTAAATAATTAATAATTTGAGAGAATAAGTATTCGAATAGAGGGGTAAACTGTTTTGTTTTTATAATAGAGGGATCTAAATTTTTTTAATATAAAAGATTCACTAGAACATTCCTCAAAAGGATTAAAATGTTGATAGAATGGAATCTAAAGAATAAAAAAATCAATTTTTAAATAAAAATAAAGAGGAGATAGTATGAATTAAATTAAATCTTAGGAAGAAAAAAAAGTAATTTACTGTTAATTTTTTTTAGAAGAGAATAGTCTTGCACCAGGCCTTCTCCTTTTTTAGTGGATGGAGGACTGAAGAGAAGGGCGAGAGTTAACAAAACGATATGTGTTAAGTTTTGAGCCGCTTTGTTTCAGAAGGCCCAAGGCCTATAATTGTTAGTGCAGTTGTGTTGCCCAAAGGACGAAATTAGGCGTTTTACATTTGGCCTCATGTTTACTTGAAATGCACTAAGGTTGAATGGCCAGTCATTTACTGCTTCAGATGATGAGCAGCAGAGAAAAAAAAATTCTTATGAACAAAAAGATCTAAAAGAATTATAGGCAATCAAATTTTGCTACATGGGAAAAAGAATTAATAGTTTCTTATTTTAATTCAAATTTTTTGTTCCATTTATTTTTTTTTAATTTATTTACGAGTTAAGTTAATAGAAGTTAGTGATTTATTAGAAGTGGTTTAATGAAAGGTAATTATAGAAAACCATAAAAATGAAGTGAAGTGTCATGGATAAACAGTTATGGTAGTGGAGAAGCCATTGAAGAGACTTCTTAAACTACAAAATTTAAAAGAGAGCATTAAAAGAGAAAAGTGCTGCAGCTTTGAATTTAGTTTATATTCTTTTCCAATTTTTTTTGTTTTTCTTTTGAATTTATGTAAAGTTTACGTAAAATATAATCTGTGATTCTCTAATTCATACTTGTCGATTCTTTGATAATTTTTTATTTTTCTCAATTTTTTAAATTACTAGTATTCATCAAATATTTAATTTGTCTACCGTTCAGTTAAATTAAAAAATCCAATAAATACTTAATTTTTTTTTAATTTGCATAAATTATTTACTTCACGCACTAAACACACGTTCACTTAATTCACAAAATTAAGGGTCTTCTAAATTAAGGATCAAAGGGATGCGCAAAAAAAAAAGGATCAAAGGGTAAATTATGGTTTTGGAATACAAAATTTATATATTTTCTTTAGAGGTAGGTACCATAAACTATGAATTGTACAAATTAAGAACTCTTATCATCACAAAAATAGTGATTATAATGGACCATCTTTGAAACAAGTCTTGAACTTAAAATTTTATACCTTGTCTCACATTTTTAATGTGAAAGGATCTACAAGATTAAAGATTACATGAGTTGAAATAATTTATAATTCACAGTAAGAGAATAAAAAATGGCCCACCTTGAAACAAACATTAGTGGCTCAAGATGCATATAGAACTAATTAATCAAAAGCAAAAATATGTTTTCTCACTAACTTTCAAACAAAATTTTTCCAAATCTTAATTATTGGCCAGTGGCAACTCATAACATCACTTATATATGTTTTTATTTTCTCTAATCTTGATATAGCAGTTTTGGCTTCACCAGAGAAAAAACACAACAGCTTATCTTTCAGTCTCTCGACATGCATACGTTGGAGTGACCTCAAATTCCAGATACCTAACTTTCTGGTTTTTTTTTCAATTGTTTTTTGAAAATAAAAAGAGCCCAAAAAAGTTAAAATTAAAATTAAAAAGAAAAAGACAATATTCAAATCAATCCTACTCAAAGACTACTAAAAAGCAAGTAAACATGTAGAATCTTTGGACTTTTTGCATATATATTCATACAAAGACTATAAAAAAATAAGGAGAAAATAATTAATATACGTGACAAAGTAAATTGCACTAAATATTATGTATAATACTTTACATATTTTATATTTTATTAATGAAAAGTAGATATTATTTTGGTTGATGCATTAATTATAATTTAGAACTTAATATTATTTTATTATTTTTTCAAAAAATTAGCACCTGAATATTTTTTAAAAACAATTTAAAAATATATTTCCATACTAATTTGGTGCATTTAAAATTTTTTTAAGTGTTAATTAAAAAAATTTTAGATAAATATTTTAAACAGGATTTTTTCTGAACTTGACACTTTTTTGTTATTTTGTTTTCTCAATTTATAAATTGACTATTTATATGCTTTAACAGGGGTGTTCATGGGTTCTGAACTGACCGAACCGCAAACTGAACCGACCCTATTCAGTTCGGTTTATTTTTTTAGAATTTTTAAATTTTTAGAACTGAACTGAAATTTAGTTCGGTTCGGTTTTGTATGTAAAAATTTTGGTTAATCGAACTAACCGAATTTTTTTTATATATATTTCTAAATATTTTTTTAAAAAATATATACTATTTTAATATAAAAATACAAAATAATTCATATTTTTAAAATTTTTAGTTCGGTTCGGTTTTGAACCTAATTTGGTTCGGTTCAGTTTTGAATTATTTAAATTCGGTTAATTCAGTTCGGTCAGAAAAATATACAAAACCGACCGAATGCACACCCCTATTTTAACTTGTTAAAAATAAAACTTTTTAATACTTTTAACATTATTTGAAATATTTAACTAATATTTTTATAAATTAAAATGAAACTATTTAGATACTTAAATTTATTGAAAAAGTTTATAAATTATATTTTGAATAAATTAATATATTAAAATAATTAATTTATAAATTAATTAAAATAACAAACTGATAAAATATGTTCAATTTAAAAGAAATTGTGGATACATTAAATCTTTAAATGGCTATAGGAATCTGCTTTTCTTATTGATTGAATGGCAGATAAAAATTTTCTAAAACTAAAATATAATCCACAAGAAAGTGAAGAAACAAACAAATTGAAAGAATTGTTATTTTGTTAATCGAAGCAAAAGTTTGTATTCATAAATTGAGAATTATAGCCAAGAAAAGACAATAATATTATCTGAGTCAATCATATATTAGTTTTTAAAACTCTAAGGAAATTAATGTTCTATTCATTGATAAGAACAAAGAAGATGAATAAGACAGGCAGCCCCACTAGCTAGAGTTACTTACATATTATAAATTTAGATATTATATAGGCAGCCACCTTTGCATGAAAAGTTTTGAATTTAAAGACTAGAAATAGAATTTTGAGGCGTGGATATGTGAAACTGAGAAGATTCTCTGAAGTCTGCTAACAAATAACGCGTACAAATAATTGTAGATTTTTTTTTTCATTGACTATAATAAATTTTTTAGAACCATCTAAAGAAAAAAAAAATTGCATGTGAGATTTCTAGATTAATTGTGGCTGCATATGGAAAGCCCTTTTTTTTTTTTTTTTTTTTTTTTTTTGAGGTATATTTTCCTATCTTGTTATTAGAGAAATGATACTGTATATGTTAATTATTATAGGGTAAATTACTAAAATCTTTCTAAGGTTTACTTAAATTTATTAGTGTATTCTTCATTTTTTGATAATATATTATGAGATTCCTAAGTTTTATTTCCGTTATACTAACTTATTCATTTGTTAGTTTTGCTGTTAATTCATGGATTAAAATTTACTTTTCTAACGGAAAATATTTTTTTATCCTTAAAGTTTTATATTTTTAAAATTCAAACCATTTTTCATTATTTAGTTGCTATATCACTTTTTTTAAAAAAAATTTTCCAAGTAAAAAATTAAAGTCACTTATGTTTAATTTTAATATTTTAAATTAAAAATATGAATATCTATTTTAAATAATTTTAAATTTTACTAAGATAAAAAAAAGATTGTAATAGTACTATTACTTCTCATAATATTTTGGATTATACAAGTTTTATTTTTTATAAAATTTGTTTTTTTAGAATAAAAATATTATGATGAAAAGGAACACTATGATTAAAGATACTATATTAAAAAAATATATTTTATAATTTTTATTTTTAATTTAAATAAAAATTAAATTTATATTTTTGATAAAAAATTTTGATAAGTGTTTTCATAAATATTAATCTTTCCATTTAGATTCACTCATAATCAAAATTTTTAATTAATGTGAATAAATTTTTATAATATAAGTTTTGAGAATAATTTAAGAAATTTGAAATTTTAATAAGGGATAAATTTATGTGAAAATTGACATTTAGAAGCGTTTTGACCAAACAAGTTATATAAAATATAAAAAATAAAAAAAATTAATTAAAAACTAATACAGTAAATTTTTATCATAATATATATATATATCATAGTATCTTTATCTAAACAAAGGTATAGTTTTCATTGAAAATAAAATTTGTATAATTTAGAATATTATTAAAACAAGTAGTATTCTTACAATTTTTTTTACACGTTAACATTTTTATGTACACACATACATATTTATAGTTTTTAATTTAAATATAAAACATATTAATCTCTATAAAGATTTTATATTTTAAATAAGTGGATTTTTTTTAATTGTGAAAAAAATTTAAAAAGTGATATAAGAAGTAACAAGTAAAAAAAAAATGATATGATTTTTAAGAATATAAAACTTTAAGGACCAAAAAAAAAAATTTCTGTTAAAAAATTACACTTTAACCCATAAATTAACAGCAAAACTAACCGAGGGATGAGCTAGTATAATGGAAATAAAACTTAAAAATGCCATAATGTATTACTAGAAAAATGAAGGATGCACTAATATATTTAAGTAAACCTCAGTGGGTTTTAATAATTTCCCTATTATTATATATAATACTATGGAGGGAGGAAGAAACAAAATTACTGTTAAATTTTTTCTCATTCTTATATTCGAAAAAGTTAATTTAGTTATTGATTAGTTGATCATTATTTAATTTATTTAGATATATTACATTTTAGGATAAATAATCATTTTTCATAAGGAAAATATATTTTATTTGATACTTTAGTATTCAAAAATAAAATTATAAAAATTTTTAACCTAATAAAATTAGAAACAAACGTATTATCTTTTAATAATAAAATTTATTTACCATTTATCAGATAATAATTAAAATAAACGAAAATATATTATTTATATGATCACATATAATATAACATATGTACAAATTAATAATCACTAGTAAAATTTATAGATTAAACTATACTAAATTAATATAAAGAAGAAAAAATTAATAAATATATGGTAATTAAACCAATTTTCTAGCCAATCATAAAATCAGAAAAAGGACTTCACATTTTAAAATAAAAAAAATTAGACCAAGTATTAATTTATTATAGTGAAGATAAATATGTAAATAAAAATATAGAATATATAGAATATATTATAATATGTATATATATTATTGTAATTAAATATTATTATTATTGGTGATTTTTAATAATGCTAAAATTGATTATTATTATTATTATAAATTAATAAAAAATATTAATATGTATTATTTTATATTTATTAACTTTTAATTGATATTTTGTCAATCAAATTTTAAATAAATGAAAACTAAACTTGCAATAGCAGATTAAAGAAGATGTTATACACACAATTTTAAATTATAACAAAAAAAAATATACTGTAATTTTATTTTTATGCCAAATTAATTTTAAAATTGAACATATTCGCAAGTAATTTACGCGAAATACATCACACATTAATATCGTAATCCAATCTTTTAAACTTTTTTATATAATGAAAATATATAAAAGTTCATTTATATATAATTTTATTCAACCTTTTGAATCTATTTAAAAAAGAAAGAAATTTAATAGGTATAAAGCATATAAAAAATCAACTCATGTTTTTAAGATTTAAAATAATATAATTAAAAAAAAATAAGTTGAAAGCTTTAATAGCTGACATGTTAGACAATTTTGTGAAAAAAATTGACATATTAGCGTGTCAACGCAATATATTGCGATTATAACAAATGCAAGGTGTTTGATTTTGATGGCCTTTGACCGGTTAACTAACAATTTCTTACAAAAAGAATTTAATACAAGAAAAAATATTGAGTTAAAATTTGTCTTTTGAGGACTTTATTTTGTTAGAATATTTCATGAAATTGTATATTATATATATATATTATATGGGTCGACTTTAACATATTTTATCTTAATGAGGTCGTTGTATTAATAAGCTCTTCTCGTGAGCTAGCTGTATATACTTTAACGTCTCTAGTATATGGGTCAATTTTGTTATGATTATCTGAAAGAACAGTGATAGGTATCGCGCGATGCAATATTGATAATTTTTTTTTATATATAAAAATATCCTTCAGTTAAGGGGTTTTTTTTATAGAGGCAAAAAGATAATCACATCACGTAGCACGATGTTTATCTTTACTCTTTCTGAAAAGTGTATCCTATTTTTCTTTTTATTTTTTGTTTATGTGTTTTGTATGTATTTTGTATAATTAAAAAAAAAAAAAAGCTATTTTCATAGTAACTAATATAAGAATTTGAAAAAAGAAAAAGATTAATTTCACATATTTGTTTCATATTTTTCAAGCCATATTATTCTTCTTTCAAAGACTATATATAACATTGCAAGTTTAGACTTCATGATAAAAACTCAAAAATATCAGAATGACTTGGCAATATATTTTGGTATATTTTATCATTGGGATAATGATTTTGTCCGTTCTAAAAGATGTATCAATTTTTCAATAAAATTTTATAAAATCTGAGTTTTTTAATTAAATTCATAAACTTTTTAAAAAATGCAACGTTAATCCTACGTCGTCAAAGTTGACAAAATTTATTGACGTGTCAATTACTTTGCAAATCTTCTTAAAATAGTCTAATAACACGTCAATCATTTAAGTCTTCAAAATACATCTGATGCCACCTTGGAACCACTGCAATGTTAGTAAATTCTGTCAACCATATCACATTAACCTTTCTAGCTTTGACAAAAACTGATAAGGATTAAATTTGCAAGCACCACTTCCCTAAGTAGAACCATCCATCTACAATCGATGAACATGCACAATAAGTACTGCTCTAAGTGGTATAACTACACCATTTTTTGAGTCTTAAATCTAAAAGAGAAAAAGAAAAATAGAAAAAAATCAACATTCATGAAGTTAAACTAAGCAATAAACCAGAATTGACAATAACAAAAAGGAGCAATAAGATAATTGTGAACATTGCCATAGGCTAAAGGCACTATTTTTATCTTAACCAACGAGTAATTATAAAAAATCTCTCCTACCATTAGTGTTTTTCTATCCTAAACCATGTGGATGATTATGAACACTACCCAAATTTGAAGATGAATTTGCAAAACTTACAAGGACATAGGCAACAATGATCAAAGTCAATTAATAATTAGGTATTGAAACAGAGACTCTATATCTCAGTATATATACAAGGACAGGTGTCCTACTATGGCCAACAAGTCATTCACAAATAAGTAGGCAATGCCTTAGCATCTTTATGTAGCAAAGGTTATATTGGCAGAAGGCGGGCTGATTCATAAATAGTTGCCAAAAGTAGGGCCATCTCATTAATACTTTTAACATCTTTTGCTGAACCTTGCCTTACCATAATATTCTCGGAATATATCTATAGATGTTCAAATGTAAACTCATAAGTATAATGCAACCTACAAAGGCATCCATTATAATTGTCATTGTACTTTTAATAAATATATGTTGAACAAAGTTTTAAAATGCAATCAAGAAATAGAAACAAAGGTTTGAATTAAGGTTCTTAGCAGTGAACCTACATAAATGCTCACATTAAAGGGGAGAAGGCTACTATCTTATCCTGTATCTCTTGGTTTGTGGCAAGTCTCTCCAAGGCATTATCCATCAAACATGTTATTGCTATGCACCCATGAAACATCATACTTAAAATATTTTCATATGGTTTTCTCTTCCATAAAGATGTCCATCAAGAGGAAAAAGTTTATCCTACAATGTAATACTAGAATTAGGTATAGCAAAACCAAATGCAACTTTCATCTAGTTTTGTTGTACCTCTTTTAAATTCTTTTCAAATTGTTTGCTATAGTTATGGTTGTGGTTGATAAAGAATGTAAAGAAGTGGTGATCTCTTTTGTTAACATAATAGTGGTTCTAAAGTGGCATCGGATATGTTTTAAAGATTTAAAAGATGATTAACATGTCATCAGATCATTTTAAGGAGATTTGCAAAGTAACTGACATATTAGCAAATTCTATTAATTTTAACGGTATAGGACTAACGTCATAATTTTTAAAAAGTTTATGAACTTAATTGAAAAACTTAGATCTTATAAGATTTAATTGAAAAATCCATATATCTTTTAGAACTGACGAAACCATTATCCCTTTATCTTTAGATAAATGACATATAAAATAGATGTTCTAGATTTAAAAATAGTAAATATCTAAATATTGTAGTTAATTTAATACACATAATATAACACCCCTCTCCATCATACCCCAACTAGAATACCCATCTGACGGTGGCAACGATAGAAAAAAGCATTACTTAAAGATTATAAAAAAGAATCTCTTAACAATATAATATAAAAATGACATATCAATAAAGTGATGGCACATAACTTAGATACTATTAAACAATATATTGTATATCTCCATGATAATAATTTGATGGCAAGTAGTAAATTATATCATAACATTTCACACATATGTATATAAATACAAGTACATTAGTGTGAGACCCGCAACACGTGGCCTCAATTCACCACTACACGTGTTCTTATTAGAAAGAAAATAAAATTCTTTCAAGAACATAACCATATACCATGCACCTACATACTTATCACATAAATTCACATAGGTATACATTGCACAACAACATCCAATTCAACCACAAAACATGTACTTATACAAATATAGCTTAAAATCAATATAGCATAAACCTCAAGAATAAATATATAAAATTCAAGTTGACAAATTTACTTCAAAACCATTCAAAATATTTATTTATGAGTCTAGTTTCATTTTCAACTTGAATCACATAATTTGGAAATGTACAAAAATAGTTATGAGGTTTTAAACACTAATAGGTCATGCATGGTAATTTCAAAACAAGTGAGCAATAAAAAGTTCAGCCATTTTCGACAAATTTAGAGGTGTATTTTCGGAATTTTCAAAACATAAAAGTTGTAAATAACTCTTTAAAGTTTTCATAACTTCAAACCACGTCTCATTTGGAGGTTTGTATCTCAAGTTATAATCAAAATACTGAAATCTTGAAAATTTGGCCGCGCATGGCCGTACGATTAAGGAACACGGCCGTTTTCCTTCACTTGAGAGCTCGAATTTCAGACTTCTGTAACCACACGGCTGTACTATAGGAGCACACGGCTGTGTTCCATGGCCTGAGAGCTCAAAATTTACAGTCGAGTGACCGCACGGCTATGCTATAATAGCACATGGCCGTGTCTGAAGGGCTGCGAGCATGACTTACAGACCATGTCATACTCTTTTGGCCATAACTCTCTCTACCAAACTCGGATTCAATTGATTAAAAATGGTATGGAAAGCTAATTCAAAGGGATACAACTTCCATGAAGACAAAAAGATGAAATTCATTTATATTAATTGACCAAAATGCCCTTGAAGTTAGTTGAAATGTTAAAACATAAAACTTAAACTCAAACCAAGCAACAACAACATTTTCTAAACACACAAATCCTCACCAAACCTCTAAAACATCATAAAAAGGTATATATATATGTATATGCACATTCAACCATGCTTCTCACACACCATTGCACAACCACAACATGCTTCTTAAACCTCAATACACCAATATAACATTGATTACTCTTTCAAATGATAAATATATAAATGTTTGCATGTTCTCTTTCTTCACAATCCACTACTCTCATATACATTGCATAAACATTCTCAACTCAAAATTACATATTGCCAATTTATAAATGGCATCAATACCAATTGCAAGATGATGCATGACAAATGAGAATGAAGGATGGTTCACCAAGCACACCTCGGCCTCCGGAAGTCACCAACAAATCACGCATCAAGCTCTTACTAACTATTTCCTGAAAAATAGTTGCAAAGGGGTGAGCTTGCGACTCAATAAGTAATTA
>CATIWO010207199.1:0-41186 GCA_949673435.1 Macaranga tanarius
ATCAATTGCATTAATATTATCATTCACAATATTCTCAATTATCTCATCATAGATAATCTCAACCCTTTTCCCGAAGGAAGATAGCAATATACAACATCTCTCATCCTCACATAATATTTCATCTTTCTTTCCGTGGCTTACACTAGCCAAAACATATTTTTATTTCAATATCATCGTATGCATACATATAAACCACAAGGATCCGCCCCAAAGGCACCTCTGGATCCCTGCGCTGTCCCAAAGACAGTTATTAATGAGTGGCCAGCTCAACATCCTAACTCATCCCATATACATATACATATATACTCTCATATATATATATTTATTCACATTATGAATCGTTGGGTGTTATTCTTATTTATTAATCACAGAGATTTAGTCTCTTTGTCTGAGACTTAAGAATTCCAGGTCATTTCAATAATAGTTAACATTTCTGACCATTTTTATGTTTTAGTACATTGTTCGAATGTTTAAAGCAAGTTTTCGGTCGAAAGTTTAAGGTTCCAGTCAATCGAGTCATGAAACAGGTCTCTGGGGGACCTATCTGAGCCACAGAGGCGCATGTCAGGGTGCTGGGGCGCACGTTTCAGCTGCAGGGGCGCACGTCACAGCTGCAGAGACGCACGTCTCCTCTGCAGAGGCGCAAGCCCTTGTATAGAGGCACACGCCTCTATACAAGCAAATGTAGAGGCGCCACGTGTTAGTGAAGGGGCACACGTGTGTAGGAGAGGCACACGCCTCTGGGGAGATCAGACGCACGCCTGTATATACAGACGCATACCTCTATAACCCAGAAACATAAAAATAGACTGAAAATTTGCAGAAAACGGCTATAATTTCAAAATTTCAACTCAGATCATTTAAATAACGACTTGTAACTCCATAACACTCTCAAATCATGCCTTAAACAACTTAGATCACTCTAGATCTTACAACACATCCAAAACTATAGTATTTTATGCAAAATCCAACTCAAAAATCAACTTAAACTAAAATCATTAAGAACACAAAACCACTCACCGATTTCTCCTGCCGTTCACCGTAATTTCTTGTTTGATTCTGGTGCTAGGTCTTTAGAGCACAAATTCTCTTCTTTTTCTTCTTTTTCTTCTCTTCCTCTTCTTTTGCTTCTGCCGATTGCTTCTCTTCTCTCCCCCTTTTCTTCTTCCTTAGCCATACTTCTTCCTGTACAAATCTAACAACTCTAATTCTTCATCCTTGGGTCCTTCTTCTTTTCTTCCTCACCTTCTCAATCCATTCACTTCCACTTATTTCACTTTAGTCCTCTCATAACCTTTCAATTTCATCCTTATAACTTCATCTAATAACACACACATACATATCTATATATATCCCTTTAAACATTCCAACCTTATTCCTTATTTACTCATTATTTACTTCCTTATAAGTAATTATCAATTCTAATCACATCGACCTATTACTTAAAAATCAATTCCACATGTTCAATCCCCATCAATTATAAACTTAATTATAAAATAGTAAACTCCAAATCATTCATTCAAACAATTGATAGTTAGCTCAAATCATCCAATTTGATTTACAGCAGTAATAATATTCTTAATGGTTATTAATGAACAGTAATCCGGTTTGAGGACACGGATGTTACACTTAATATTTACTATGAGGCTCACATAAGCCCCTCAACTAATTTTAGGGCCAAATAAACTGAAAATCCATGTTTTTTTATTATCCAAGCCCTTCTGTCAAAGGTAATACTAACGACTGTTTAAATTGTAATTTTTCAGCATAAAAACTATCAATTCAAATACCAAATTTTGTTGCCTTTTCACTCTCACCCACACATAATCAATTGCAATTTAAAACTGATTCACTTTTGCACAAACTAAGTTCAGCTCCCACCACAATACCCACCATTTATTTACAACAAAAAAGCAAATCCATAAACATTCATTATCTGCTATACTCAATATGCATTTTTTATGAAAATACTTCCGAATTTGGAATCAAATAAAGAAGAAAAGTACTGTTAAATCAACAAATAACCCAACATCTCAAAGATTAAAAAGGGGAGAGAAAAACTGTATAAATTACACATACAAAGATACATGAACTATGAAAATTTTCCAGCCAATAATAAAGGAATATCAAGTCTTCAACATGATGAAACATCAATGAAATTATTCCACACTTAATTTACCGGTGGAGGATGACATCGTCCCTGGTTGGATTTGTAAATGGAGTGTTGTCGACGGTGGTGGCCATGGTGGTGGAAGCAAAAGATAAAAAAATTTGTCAAATCAATGGTTGAGGAATTGTCTTGACTAATACTCATCTTCAAATTCTACTAAAAAACCATTAATTGCCAAGAATTCTCTAAAAAATTGATATAAAAAATCACAAACCACCAAGAAAATAAAATACCCATTCAATATTCACCATAAATCTAATCTTTACCATTAGCGATTAGGAAAAATAAACTCATTGATGATGATGAATGAAAAGGGTTAAAGAGAGAGGAAGAGTTGTTGGGTCAGCACTGAAAATAATGTTGGC
Organism: Macaranga tanarius; assembly: GCA_949673435.1. Lineage (NCBI taxonomy): Eukaryota > Viridiplantae > Streptophyta > Magnoliopsida > Malpighiales > Euphorbiaceae > Macaranga > Macaranga tanarius. Next base: position 2,536 of record CATIWO010207199.1, read on the forward strand.
CTGGTTGTTAAAGTATCGTGCATCATTCAATGCCTAGACTATATTATTAGTTGTGTTGTTATGAGGGCGGTAGTAGTGAAGAGGTGATTGTTGCAGCGTATTGCCGTTGGTGGTGGTAAGAATTGATCCCAAGTTGCGTAGAGGTCGACCTTATTTTGATTACAGTTGGTGATTTAACGATAAAGATGGCCACTGTAGGTGGTGGTGAGAGTTGATCCAAGTTGTGTAAAGGTTGAACATATGTTGTTTGGAGTTGGTGATTTAACGATACAGATGGCAGCGTGTGCTGTGAGTGTGCATGGGAAAGAAAGGATGTCAATCAGGTTTAATTTACAATTGGTTGTGTGTGGGTGAGAGAGGATACGAGTAAAAAAAATAAAATTTGGGATTTGAATTGATATTTTATTATGCTGAAAAATTACAATTTAAACGGTCGTTAGTATTATGATAGAAGGGCTTTGATAATAAAAAAACATGGATTTTCGGTTCATTTGGCCCTAAAATTAGTTGAGAGGCTTATATGAGCTTCAGAGTAAACATTAAGGGCCAAATTGTACCTTTGCCCTTATATAATTTATAATTGTAATTGTATATCTAGTTTTAAAATTTTTTTAAATCATTTTAATATAAATAGTAATTAATTAACTATAATTTTTATATTATTCAAATACGAAAAAGGTCTATTTAGGGGTGTGCAATCGTCAGTTCGGTCGATTTTGGGGGTTTTTCTGACCGAACCGAATTAACCGAATATAGTTAATTAAAAACCGAACCAACCCTAAAACTAAAACCAAATCGAACCAAAATTTCGGTCATAAAACCGAACCAACCGAACAGAAATTTTCAAAAATATTATTTATTTTTGTATTTTTATATTAAATTATTATATATTTTTTAAAATTTTTTGAAATATAGAAAAATAAAAAATCGGTTAGTTCGGTTAACAGAAGTTTTCAGATACAAAACCGAACCAAACCAAATTTTGGTTCATTTTGGTTCTAAAAAATTGAAAATACCGAGAAATCAAACCAAACCGAACTGAATTGGGTCGGTTTAGTTTGCGGTTCGGTCAACTCAAAAACCATGCTCACACCTAGGTCTATTATAGTTTTTCAAATATGACAAAATATAAATTTATAAGTTTAAAGATAATATTATAGTAATTTAAATTTTTTATTCTTTAAAAATATTAATTAATATAATTATTAATTTATTGAGTATTAATTGTAAGAAAAATAATTATGTGTGATAATATTTTTTTATTTTTATTTAAAAAATATTATAAATTTTCGCTAGTATTTTATTTATTAAATAGCTTATGTTCCTTTTTATTAATTAAATTATCATGTATTGATTTTTACCACGTTTGTGTATTAATTGTATAAACATTCAATGAACAATTAAAATATATTATAATTTTTATAATTATATAATTTTTAATATTATAAATCTATTAGAAATAGATGACATACATCTCAATTAAATAAATAAAATTTAAAATTTTTATTAAATTTAATTGAATTATTTTAGTAATTGTATGGATTTATTTGTTAAAAATAAAATTATATATAAGGATTAAAAAGAAATATTTTAAAATTATAAGGACCAAACTGGATGTTTTTAACGGCTGTTATCTCTTCCCGTTTAATAAGGGCTCAATGTGCCAGTAAATAAAAGTATAGGGTTGCAATGTGCCGATTTTTTTGTATAGGGAGGCAATGTAAAAAAAAGTTAAAGTATAGGGGGGCAAAGTATGTGTTTTTTTTTTATGCAAATAGACTTTTATGGATTTTACAATATAAAGGGTAAAATTGACATTTTATAAATGTCACGTAAGCATCTTTTGTTTGATTTTGACCGGATGGCAATTTGTGCTGAAATTGCCAAAAATTGAAAAAATTTGGACATTATTGCTAAAATTAAAAAATTAGGATAAAATTGTAAAATGATGTAAACGTTTGGATTTTTTATACCGATAACACTTAATAAGTAAAATAAAAATTTGAGCTTTAAAAATGAAATAACACATATATATCAAATATAATTAATTATTGTAGCTAGCGTCTACAACAAAAATAAATAAAATAAAGAAAAGCGATATATGACGCAGGATACAACATCATAATCCCATGTTGTGATAAATATATATATATATAAATTGGATTTATTTTAAAGGGGATGGTATAATTTAGAGGAAGAAAGTCTTAATTTGTGGCGAACCATGATAAATCATTACCGCAAAATAAATAGATATGTAAGTTGCATGGGGTTGTCCATCCGAAGTGATTGTCCAACCGAAGTGGTAAAAGGTGTCATTCTATTTCTATTTTCTACCCTCTTCCTCATAAATGATAGACATGTAATTAAATGGATGGGATGTTTTAATTTAGGAAAGGAAAATGTTAAGATAAGCAAACCGAACAGAAGAGTAATACTAATAATTGAGAATTGAGGAAATGGAATATACCTTATTTACGTGGTGAAGTTAGATCATAGATGCCCCTGGCTGCATTTTGACGGAGACAGCCATGTAATGTAATCGCCTGCAGAATAAAAATTACGGTAGCTAGCTTGGTGTATACGTATGTATTCTCGTTCAGGCGGGGACCTAGACCTTTCAATTTCATTTCCCATATATATATGAGAATATGAGATATGAGATATGATTCTTCCTTATCCCACTTCTCTTTGGCTCCACCCCATACAGATACAGTCGTGTGTAAGGTAATTAATTGTTCTGCGCTTTCTACTGTATATGTGTGTTGCTTGTGTTGGTTGCAATGCCACTTGACACTTGTTCATGGGAATATGTGCGCTAGCTTAGCTATTTATTTGTTGTCTTTATATATTTTGGAAACCATTTTTACAGTGGGGAATTGAGGGAGATGGAGATATTTTGGACTAGAGAGTCGGAGAATCATATTTGCAAGTGATATGATATCGTATGATGTTGGATCTGTATTTAATTTGTTCTATTATCACTGGACTGGAGACAGCTCCATGTATATAGTATAGAATATAGAAAATACAAGGAAGGCAAGCACGCATAATTTTTTCTTTCGCTCTTGTACCACATGTGTTTATATTAATGGTGCGGACAGAAGAATTAGCATTAGATGCTTTAGGCAAGTGGTAAGTGGTAAGTGGTAACCCACCCAACCCCATTTGATTTGATTCTTTCTTTTCTTTTGTAAAAATTTTCTATACCATCCCTTACTTCCCTATATATTTATGGGTATATATGCACAGAATGCCAAAGGAATTAAACCTCTTCTATTATATTTATATTTATATTTATATTTAATTCCCTCTCCAAAGCATTAATTAATTTTATGAACTCAGGCTTTAATTATTGATCATCTCGTCTCAACACAATTAAGCGCATAAAAGAGGAGCTAGGGAAGGTTCATAATTACTTATAATGGCCAAGCATCTCGACAGCAGAAACTTCTTTGCCATCTTAGCTTCTCAAAGGGTTGATTTTCTTCTTTCTGCTCATGGAAAGGTTAGTCTAATTATTATTTTCTTCACATCATCCATCACTGGGCAGCAGCCTATAATATATAGTAATTAAGCAAATTTTCACTTGGCCTCTTCTTTGAACTAATTAATTATATTTTTCTAACAGAAAATTAGAGATGGAACAGTTGATCAACACAAAGATTTCTGGTTTATTTAGCCTAATAAAGAGATTCTTCAATTAATTTAATGCGATTTCGATTTCGATTTCAGGTGCCCTTGTCTTCTTTTGATGGAAAGGTAATTTGCCTCTTCTTCTCAGCAAATTGGTGCAGGCCATGTAAAACCTTTACCCCTCAGCTTGTGCAACTCTATGATAAGCTAAGAGCTGAGGGTAAAGACCTAGAGATTGTCCTGGTTTCTTTTGATGGTGATGAGGATGGATTCAAGGAACACTTCAAGTGCATGCCGTGGCATGCAGTTCCATTTGATGTGGAATTGCACAGGCAACTAAGCAATATCTATTGTGTCCATCGCATTCCATCATTTGTTTCATTGGCTTCGGATGGAATATCAACCGAAGAAGATCCTATTGGGTTGATAGAAGACTACGGCTCTGAAGCATTTCCTTTCACTAGGGAGAGAAGAGAGGAGCTGAGGGCTATTGATGATGCAAAGCGCAAAGGAGGGAAACTGGAACAGCTTTTGGCTCATGAAGGACGAAATTATGTTATAACTAGAGATGCTAGAAAGGTGATGACCTGGCTGTCATGTATATATACTCAAGGATTCAAGGGAATATTTATTTATTTGTATAATTAAATTGTTAGCTAGGCTTGTGCAGGTACTGGTATCTGAACTGGTTGGGAAGACAATAGGCCTATATTTTGGAGCACAATGGTGCCCCCCGAGCCGCACCTTCACCACCCAACTTATAGAAGCTTACAATGAGCTGAGAAGCAGCAGAGGTGGATGCCTGGAAATAATTTTGGTGTCGACAGATCGGGACGTTAAAGAATTCAGTGCGAACCTAGGTAACATGCCGTGGCTTGCTATCCCATACGAGGACAGGACACGGCAAGAACTGTGCAGGATTTTCAACATTAAAGGGATTCCGGCATTAGTGATAATTGGGGAGGATGGGAAGACAATGAGCACAGATGGGAAGAGGATGATATCGTTGTACGGAGCGAAGGCTTTCCCATTCACAGAATGGAGGATAGCAGAGATAGAAGAAGCGCTGAAGAAGGAAGGAGATGAATTGGCTCAGCAAGTGAAGGACATAAAACACGAACACAAGCTGAAACTGGACATGGCAAAAGCATATGTATGCGACTGCTGTAAAAGGCAAGGGAGGTTCTGGGCCTTCTCTTGCGATGTGTGCGATTATGACCTTCATCCTGCATGTGTGGAAGAGGAAGAAACATGCGAATCAAAAGTGATGAGTGTGTAGCTGCATATAATATATATAATAGCAGCTGGAGATACAAATTATAAATGATCAAACATTGTAGTTAGTATATATTGGCTGCTGTTCATTAATTGTAACCATTTGCTCCCTCCTAAAATGACTCGTGTTGTGAGTGAAGTTACAGCATAAATTTGTTTCCTAGCGGGTGTGGTGTGGTGTGTTGTAATTAGAAGAAGTGAGTAAAGGAAAATAAATAGAGAAGAAAAGAAAGAAGGGAAATTATAGGTAAACAAAAAGAGGTCAAAACAAAACACCACCTGAGGTGGCGGAAATAATGGATGATCTCTGATTTAATCTAATCTAATATTGACTGGCTTGTCGACAGACAGAGAGGGAGTCATTTGCGGAGACAGTTTGAAAGAATCAAAATGTTGAAGAAGAAGAGGAGAAGGAGGTAGTCAGGTAGGATAGGAGAGGAGAGGCCAAATTTAGGAGGAATAATAAATAAAAAGAGTCTATTTTTTGATATTCTTCCCCGCAGTCTCTGAAAAACTAAAAGAAACCAAGTAACAAACACGCGAAACGTAGGAGAGGGGAGGAGAGCAGAGGATTTATTGAATTAAACACAGAGCATAAGAATCCATCTTCTCCTCTCTCTCTCTCATATTTATATTTGTTTAGGAGGGGAGGGGGGGGAGAAGAGGAGATAGATCCTTTGTGATTGAGAAAAGCAGCGAGTCATGTGGATGGGCAGAAGCCAAATATCAGATAAAAGCAGCAGCCATGGATCATCAGGAAATGGATTGGTGGCGGTGGCAATAGACAGGGATAAAAACAGCCAAAACGCATTGAAATGGGCTATAGATCACATTCTCCACAGAGGACAGACCGTCGTTCTTATCCACGTCAAACTCAAGCCCCCCTCCATCACCTCCGCCTATAACCTTTCTATGCCCAGTATGCATTTACTCATTCATTTTCCTATTAATCCTATAATATAATATAATATTAATTAACTAAACTAATGCGCGCGCATGCATGCATCCAGGGGTTAACCAAATTGCTGATGCCAATGGAGAAAGTAACTTGGTCTGTAGAGATCCTGATCCTCTGACTAGGGATCTCTTCCTTCCTTTTCGATGCTTTTGCACACGTAAAGATGTAATGTTTATTATATATTCTTCTTCAATTTTAATCCAATTCATCACCAAATCAAATAAACAGTTAACAAAAGACAACTCTGCCTCTGCCTCAGATTCAATGTAAGGATGTTGTGCTAGAGGACTCAGACATTGCAAAAGCTTTGGTTGGTTATGCTACTCATACAGCAATTGAAACTTTAATTGTTGGCGCCTCTAACAAATCAGGATTGTTCAGGTTCATTACCTTATACTGCTTTAATTTCCTTCATTCTCTTTTGCTAAATATTTATAGCTTCCAATTAATTCCTTGTAATTAGATTCAAAGCTGTAGACATTCCCGGCAGCGTGTTGAAGGGAGCCCCTGATTTTTGCACCGTATACGTTATAGCAAAAGGGAAGATTCAGTCGACGAGATCAGCCTCCCGTCCTGCACCCCTTCTGTCTCCATTGCACGACCAACTTGCCACCCTAAAGCCACTTTCAATTCCAACAACTGACTCATTTCTTCCTCAGACTCACTCTCCCATTAGTATTAAAAAAAGAGGTATGCTTCCTTTCCTCTGAATATTGGCGCAAGTAAGGATAACATTGATTCTTGTCTCCCTCACTTCAGTTATTGAGAGGCCACCACTTGAACTACCACCAAGATCAAATGAAGAGTCAGAGTCCTTCAGGTCACCCTTCACTAGAAGAGGTTATAATGGGAAATCATATGGGGATATCTCCGTCCCAGACACAGACATCTCCTTTGTGAGTTCTGGCAGACCCAGCCTTGATCGCGTCTTACCAGGCTTCTACGATGTCTTAGAAATGGGCAGCCGCAACCAGCGCTTCTCGAGCGCCTCAGAATATGACGCCAATCAGAGCTTGGAGTCGATGTATTTTGGAAGGAGATCAATTGACATATCCATGGGCTCTCCACCTGGTCTCTCCTATGACAGTGACAGGCTCTCCTCTGCATCGCAGTCAATGGTACTTTACTTGCTACTTGCTATATATAATATTAATATGCATTTATTCGCTCAAACGTATATGCTATTATCATTAATGATTGTTCTTCAAACGAAAAATTAAAAAAGATGCAGGATGACATGGAAGCTGAAATGAGAAGGCTAAAGCTTGAGCTCAAGCAAACCATGGAAATGTACAGCACAGCCTGCAAGGAAGCACTCAATGCAAAACAAAAGGTATTATTGATTATTTATCAGAGTGTTGAGAAAGCCTTCCTTAATTGATGATGATGTGCAGGCAACATATTTATATGAAATGATGCTGTGCAGGCAAGAGAGCTCCATCTCTGGAAAATAGAAGAAGAGCGGAGATTGGAAGAGGCACGAACGGCTGAGGAAACGGCACTGGCAATTGCAGAACAGGAGAAGGCCAAATCCAAAGCAGCCATAGAGGCTGCTCAGGCAGCTCAGAAAATTGCAGAAATGGAAGCACAGAAAAGACTGAGTGCAGAAATGAAAGCACACAAAGAATCAGAAGAGAAGAAAAAGGCATTTGAAGCTCTGGTGCACTCAGATGTCAGATACAGGAGGTACAGTATCGAGGAGATTGAATCTGCAACAGAATTCTTTGCGGAATCTCGCAAGATTGGGGAGGGGGGTTATGGTCCTGTATACAAGTGTTATCTTGATCATACACCAGTGGCAATTAAGGTCTTACGTCCGGATGCAGCTCAAGGAAGGTCACAGTTTCAGCAAGAGGTAATAATTATTAGGATAATAGTTTATGTCTGTCTCTAGAAGTGGAGAAGAGAGATGTATTATTACCCTAATTATTAAGTCAGAGCCATTTGCATCTGATGATTAACAGAATAGATATGAGATTGATTTTGGGTGGGTTGCAGGTTGAGGTGCTTAGTTGCATAAGACACCCTAACATGGTGCTTCTCCTGGGAGCCTGTCCAGAATATGGATGCCTGGTATACGAGTACATGGCAAACGGAAGCTTAGAAGATCGTCTATTCCGAAGAGGGAACACTCCGCCACTCTCCTGGCAGCTAAGGTTTCGAATTGCGGCAGAAATAGGAACAGGGATGCTGTTCCTGCACCAAACAAAACCAGAGCCGCTGGTGCACCGTGATCTCAAGCCCGCAAACATCTTGCTGGACCGCAATTACGTGAGCAAGATTAGCGACGTTGGGCTGGCGAGGCTAGTTCCATCGTCAGTTGCAGACAGTGTAACCCAGTATAGAATGACGTCGACAGCAGGGACATTCTGCTACATAGATCCGGAGTACCAGCAAACAGGAATGCTGGGGATCAAGTCAGACATATACTCCCTTGGAATAATGTTTCTACAGATGGTAACAGCAAAACCGCCCATGGGTTTAACTCACCATGTGGAACGCGCCCTTGAAAGAGATACCTTTGAGCAGATGTTGGACCCAGCAGTCCCCGATTGGCCCCTTGAAGAGGCCAGCTGCTTTGCAAGGCTAGCACTTAAGTGCGCAGAGTTAAGACGGAAAGACAGACCCGACCTAACTGTTGTTTTGCCAGAACTACACAGATTGAGAGCCATTGCCGAAGAAACCATGAATCTGGGCTTGCCTGCTTCCAGTCCTTGCCACTCCCCTACACCTACCCAAATTTCTGTACAGCTAGTAAGTGTTTCGTATATATATTATATATATAAACAAAAATTATTATTGTTCTGATGATTAATTTGTTCTTCTTCTTTTCATGACAGTCTGATTCAACTGTGTCTGATGGAAGCTCGAGAAGATCTTCTTCGCACGCTCTAGAATGAATGAACCAATTCCATTGCCTTTCTTTCCTTCTTCTCCTTCTATCCCAGCATCAGCATGCATTGACGTGACGTAACGTGGTTTTGTTTTTGGTTTCTTCTACTTGTCCCTGTTATAAAATTAGCAGCCAAACCTCACTCGCTCTTCATACAACAAACATAAGATACCAAGTATGCAGCGATGAGCTTAAATTTGTAAATTGAGATTACACATTGTATTTGTAGATAGCAACACAGGCCCCAGGACATGACCGACTGATTTTAGGCGAGGCTACTCACTATTGGTTTCCTACCATATATATATTCCATACGAATTACTTATTTTGTACGTGTTACTGCTGCATGCTATTCTCTTCTCTTCACAATGGACAAATACAAAATTGAATTTTTTTGGTGCCAAAACAAACAGAAACCTGAAAACCATGGCCGTAATGTAAATACCATGACTATGAGGTCCTTTTACTATTCCTTTCTTAGCAAAACGAATAGTCGATTGCCATAGAAAAAGTAATCCACAGTATTAGTACCCCCACCCCATGTCTTGAAAAAGTGCTAAGTACAACCTTGAATAATAAACCCAGGATTCCGATAACTCGCTGTATTTCATAAACATTGACGTACATTCCGTTTCGTCCAACGTATTTCACCCATACCAACAACGAAGAAAGTACTGCTAATCGAACAGCGAAAGCCTCATCTAACTACAAATTAAGAAAACTCAAGAAATGATCATTACATATAGCATCATACAACATTTCCAGAACTTGCTGGACTAAGATGAACTCGCATCTCCCAGAATCCATAATTAAGAAAAGAGGAGAAAAAAAAAACAAAAAAAGCTCCCATAATTTAAATTACCAGGGCAAAATCAGTTAAAAAGGCCCTGGCATCAACGATAATACATGAGCTGCTGGCCTGAAGAATTGTTAGGATATCCATCGTAGAGGGTTTGCGATCCACCAGAGTTCAAGCCCATGGAAGCAGCAGCTAGGCCATGTTGTCCGGTCAGCTGCACAAGAGCTTGACCTGATAAGCCAGATGCAGCAGCTTGGCTCAAGGCAAGTTGGCGCTGATAAACCAACAAATCAGTTGCAGAATAGCCTTGGTTAATGCCAGAAGATGGAAGGATTTGGTATGGTTGAGTTGGAGGTGGCAATGGATTTGAAGCTGTCCCAGGAGGTGTTGGCTTGCTACCCCATGAACACTGTATAAAATGAAAAAGCACAAGCAAATCAAAAGGTGTGAAAACTTTTCGAGATTGCGATGCCTCTCCATCACAATGCAAGTCGGGAAGCTTTCACAATAGCAAACAATACAATTAAAGGTCAGTTTCTCTTAAGGGAAATTAAGATGTTCAATACGCAAGATCTGGGACCACGGCAAACATGATGGGCATATAATCTGGTAACTACCACCATAGCATCAATGTGAAAGGGTACAACACTCACAGAGATATGTCATCTGGCAGTGTTGATTAGGCACAATAACCATTGCATTGTGGTAAGGAGGTAAATCATGGCCTTGTAAAGGCTCCTCCTTTCCCCGCAGCATGATGATATAGAGGCTGTCTTTTTTCAGGAATTAAACATCAATGAGATCTGATAATGCAAGAGACTCGGCATAAATAAATAAATAAAAGGGCTCCATCAAGTATAGTCCCTGACCTTCATGGGTTTTCCACGAATTATCTTCCCATTGGCCATCTGAATTGCAGAGGCAGCTTCTTCATGAGTATTATACCTTACAAATCCAAAACCTTTATCTCTCTGAACACGCACCTCCTCAATTGCCCCAGCTCCAAGAGCATGAAATTGACAATGGAGTTCAGCTTGAGTGACCTTGCACAAACCAAATTGTCAAGGAAAAAATTAGAACCTAAATGTTGTGGTGCAGTCATATCACTTGCCAAATGATGAACATAATTACGAAGAATCATTGTAACAGAGTGACAAGCCAAGATGAAAACAGAGTCCGAACTTTGGTGCAAAGTATGAGATCACAAGTTAAAAGGATGATTGACAAAACCTATCAGAAACAAAAGAAGATGTCCCGAACAGATAGAATTAGGAAACATCACACAAAGGTAATGATATATGAAGCATGCAATGAAAGCAAAATCCAATCAGAGCTCTCAATAGTATTTCTTGACCTAATCTGCAGTTTAAGACTCCTAATTTCTTACACAAGGTACACCAACAGAAAATTTATAGTTCACCAGTTGCAGCATGTGATGACATGAAAACTGGACAACATTTCTCAACAGGGAACAAAATAGAGAATAACAATTATACTTAAAAAGAGAAAACAAAAGGAAAAAAACTACTGTCATTTCTTTTCTCCTAAGACACTTCAATTAATATCTGAAAATATCCAAAGCTAGATACCTTGAACCTACAGTCTAACAGGAACCTGCTATCGTGAAATGGACATGGAAACCAATGTTATCTCTGATGGCACATGTTATGGAAAAGATAAAACCTATCCATGTACTAAGCACTACCATATTCATATTAATGCCTGTATTCTCTATCCTTCAATTACCTCATGGGCAAGATTACCAACATAGACAGTGGTATATGCAGGATTATTTTCAGGAGCATCCTCATTAGCATTTTCCTGACCTCCTTCTGCAAAACAACGAGGCATGATTAAAATTCTGTCAACCTCCAATTTCCCAACAGGTTTCTCACACAAAATATCCATTCAATCAGCCAAACTGTAGCAAACACTGGTAGAAACAGCCCAGAAATTTGAAGTAGATATAGGAATTGAATATTTATTCTAACCTAACATTAATTTCAACAATATAATGCAAAGCGTTTATAAAGCACTGAAAACTAAATGGTTTATAAAAGCAAGGAGAAGCTTAATCAGAGAACTTGGTGTACGTGAATCCTTCATTATAGGCATTGATTTTAGTCAGGTACAAGCAGCATAGCACTTTCAGACATCAACTAGTCAGATACCAGCAGTTTATCAGCATCTTCACAACAAGCCAACTAACTAAATAGAGAAACTTGCTTCTAAACAGTCAATATAAATGGACAAAGTCATCAAATAATTTATGTTAAGATGGATAGCACAATCATCATGTCCCCACAATATGCTAATTGACATGAGTGCTTTATATGAATCTGCATTCTCCAGCGGAAGCAGTGGCACAAACGCTAGACCAGGTCAACATGAATAGGTGCAACCTATGTGACTGTAAATTTTGTATAACATGAGACAAACTGATCTCAGAGGAAAAAAAATCATGCTACCTAAAGATCCACTAGTAAGTACAACTGCATTTTGGTTGTCACCAATTTGCTTGTCTTCATTGGATCCAGAACCTTTAGTAGCCCAGTTGCATCTTATTTGCCTATTCCCAAGCCATTTACCTACAATTCAAGGTAACACATATCAAACATTCTGCGCTAATTCTTTCCAATCAATGCAGAATAACGAAACCAAGCGAAGAAGATAAGTTCATAAAAGCAAACCGCTTAAATCGTTGATAGCACTCTGTGCTTCCTGGAAAAAAGTATCACAAGGCACTGAAATCAGTCTATTGCTATAACACATTCTTAAAGTGAAAACAAGATGCTACCCATGCCTTCACTTGTTAAGAAAAATTTGATATCCAGTTTGTTTTCGTAAAATGTTCTTCAAAATTTTTTTTTAAAAAAAAAAAGAAAGAAAAAAGAAAACTTCACAGACGCTTATGATCTATAACATTTTAATACCCAGAATAGGAGAAAAAATTCATGATGACACATTTCAAACAACTGCTGATGCATAAAATTACCTTGTTCTAGGGGAGGGCAAAAGAATAAAACTGAAAAGGTGAGAAATGAAACCAATTACATTGGTTGTTCTAATTTTATAAAACCTGGTAAAGTGAACTGAACCCGAACGCATACAAATATAAATAAAAATATATCAAAATATTAATGAATAAATAAAAGAATATGTCATTCTGACAAACTTCATTTTACATTGTAGAACCATATATCCTTTAGAATTTTTCATTTAACATGTTAATGTACAATAACAATTTATTTTTTATAGCAACAGTTATTAAGAAGAAGATTATTTTTTTTTGGCTAAAATGGATCATTAAGGTCCTACTTGTGTACCTGAGTTTAAATTTTAATTATTATAAATTGAACTTGGCGTCATTATAAGAAAATTCTAATAAATATAATAAAAACAAACAAAAAAAGTTAAAAAATTAAGTGGTTAACCATCAAATCTACTTCCAGAAAGCTATAACTTGAGAATTACATCCGCAATTGATGGCAGAAACAAGGAACAGAATGCTGTGTGATAATTGGGCACCTACCCCAAGTCTATAAGTTGCCACTTGCCACTGGTAACAAGATAAGTAATTACCTGCTGATTGCGAAAGGAGACAAAGCCATATCCTTTTGAGCGGCCAGTTTTGTGATCCCACATAACCCTTGCATCACTGCAAAATTACAGGAACTTAGAAAAAGAAACATAATGACCTTCATAAGCAGATTTTTTTTCTGTGTAACCTCTTATGTTTCTAAAACTGCATCAAGAGGTTCATGATAAAAAAAACTAGCTTTAATCAACAAACAAAGATAGATGCCCACTCCACACAAAAAGAAAGCATGAGTAACATAATAAAAATAGTATCAGTTACTCTACTTGACCAGCATTGGCATTGACCATGTCAACAACACCAATAACATTGTCCACGTGTAAATTCATTTGAAAAATAGCAAATATGAAATACCCAAGGAACTTACGAGCAACTATTATAGACTGAAAAACATGCAAATAAAGTTGCATCAGTAACCTCCGGGCTCAAATCACCAACAAATATGTGAAAGTGCCCTGAAAAGATCAAAGGATGAGCCAATCAAAAGACCATCAAAGTGCAACATAAAAGCAACCAAAATCAAAGCATGTCAAGACAAACTGGAAACTAAAAGTAACCTGATGTATCCTCTCTTTGGCTATTTGCATATGCCCAATTCACCTTAAGCGCCTGACCATAACTGGAAGAGTATATTAACATTTAACGCATCATCAGCAGAACAAAATTCAGTTGTAAATTTAGCACTACCTAATTCAAAAAAGGGAGGTAGTTACAGTTGGCGTCCATGGAGTGTCATTATTGCAAGGGCTGCAGATGATCGATCATGGTAGTCCACGAAACCATATGATGACTGCAATTATAGCCACAGGAACAGGCCATAGAAAAAAAAGGTGCATCATTGGCAGGAAAGACAAAGACTTTAGTATAAATATGACGGAAAAGATCAGCAATAAATCTCAACAGCAGATGAGAAATACTTGTGTCATCCAGTCATACTAATAATGTGACTCAAAGAAGGATTTTAGTTTATTTTTTCAAAACTAACCAAGTATATATTCGTTCAGTTGTCATAAGAAGAGTGTATCAATGATTCCCCGAAATAATAAGTGAAAGAGAAATATAAGTTTGGACAGAGTAATGATAAGGCATTTGCATTGGAAGGAAGGCAGTAGAAGTAAAAAGAAAAGAAATAGGGGAAGTGAGAGTGGATTGGAGTAAAAAACAAACCTTATCCTTTCTGATGAGCTTGCATCCTGCAAGGGGACCAGCAGTCTGGAAAACTTCGGCAAGGAGTTTCTCAGTCACATTTCCATGAATATTTCCTACATAACTAAAAAGTGAAAGCAATAAAAATGAAGGAAAAAAAAAAAGAATCTTTTTTTTTTTTTTAAGAAGAGAAGGGTTAGGTTAGGTTAGGTTAGGTTTAGCTTACACACTGCGGCATGCAGAAGGATCAAAACCAGGAGGAAGATTGCCGCTGGGGATTGGCTCCATCTGAGAAGAATGAGTGGGAAGGTTGGAAGGAAGAAGAAGAAGAGGAGAAGAAAACATTCAAATGAGAAAGAGTATATATAGAGATAGATAGCAAAGGAGTTAAAAGAAAGATTGGAAATTTGGATGGAAATATTTGGAGCATTGAAAAAAATGAGACCTGAGACATGGCAGCAGCAGCGAGTACGCCTGGGTGGTACATGTGATGCTGTTGAAGCTGCATTTAGGTTACGGCTTCTTCTTCTTCTTCTCTTCAATTACAATCAAAATCAAAATCAAAATCAAAATCAAAATCAAAATCAAAATCAAAGTCTCTCTGTTGGTGTTGGATCATTTCATTAATATAAACATTCATTACAACACAACACAAGTGGCAGTGAAAAAACAGAAACACAAAACTAAATTCATTATTTCCGATCAAAAATTACGATTAAAAAAAAAAAACAAAAACAAAAAAAAAACCTACCTTTGTAATAAATACAATCGAATTGAGAGAGAATAGAATTGGTAATGGCTCTTCCACTCTCCTCTCGCTCTAATTTTTATGGGGCTTTGGATGGATTGGAATTTGGAATTAATACCAATACCCTCTCTATATTTTCCTTTGCTTTCTTATAATTATTTTTATTTTTTTATTATTATTAGGCAAAATGTACACATTTTGCACCCTTATCTTTGGCGCCAGCCCTCACTTACGCCTTTATAATTCAGTACACACACACACTCATAATAAATTTCAAACTTATTAAATTTTTATCATCTTTTTCTTAATAATTTCACCACTCTTCACGTAAATTTTAAAAATTAATTTCTATATAGTTTTTATTTTTTTTATTAAAAAACCTTATGTTCTAATTTAAATTTTTAACTTTTTTTTTATTAAAAAATCGTATATTCTAATTATTTCAAATTTTACTTTTCACCTTTTAATTATATTAGTTAGAAATTTTTCTAATAGGATCAAATAAAAAGGATATGAAATGAAAAAAAAAAAAAAAGAAAAATTTCAGATACTAAAAATATTAGTCAAGAATATAAAATATGTTAATTTTTTCTAGAAAAATATGAAAAAATAAAAAAAAAATTATTATTATTTATAGTGATAATTAAAAGTGCTTAATTTTTAATTTTTAATTTTTTATTAATATTAGTATATATAACAAATTGGTTCACAAGTTATAACTTTTTTTTGTTTCTTCTTATTATATTCATTGATTTATTAAAAAAAGTTAAAAATTTTATGTAAAAATTAAAAAAAAATATTTTTAAAAATTATTTCAAAAGTGATATTATTAAAATTTGTTAATATTTTTATTTTTTATTTTTCTTAAAATTTTTTTTGAATAATTGTTAAATTTATTTTATAGAAATCTAAAAGTAGTTTTTTAAAAATACAATTATATCATTCAAATAAAATTGACATAATTTGTAAAGTTGAAGAGGCAAATTGCACTAACTTTCAAAATAGGATACAATTTATGGCTAAAGTGGCAATTCGCCCCCTGAACTATCACTCAAGGTGCAATTAACTCCAAAACTAACTTTTTGGACTATTTAGCCCATAACTATGCAAAATTTGGCAATTCACCCAAAATTAAGCAAGTGAATTACACACATATGTTATAGCAAGTGAGATATGTAGAATGACGATAAAATTTTTTTTCCCTATTTATCCCTAACATTAAATTTCATTTTAATTAAAAAAAATGTTGCTGACCATCACCACCACAACCTTCACCATCCAACACCACCACCGTCATCACTCAACACCGCCTCAATTACCATCACTAGGGGTGTACAAAAATAACCGAAAATTGAAAAATCGAATCGAACCGATCGGTTCAGTTTGGTTTTTAAAAATAAAATATTATTTCAGTTTAAACTGAACCGAAATAAGTTCAGTTTGGTTCGGTTTTCAGAGTAAAAAATCGTATTAAACCGAACCAAACTAAATTCTTTGTATATTTAAAATTTTATATATATTTATAGGTCGGTTTGATTGGTTTAGTACTAATATTTTTAATTTTATTAATAATTTTAGTTTCTAAATATATAAAACTCTTAATAAAATTATTTACTGCCAAAAAATTCTAACAAAACGTATTTAAATATATTTTAGAGAATCGGTTCATTTGATTTTTTTTAAAATAAAATAAATATAAAAAATTAATATTAATATATCTTATAAATCTTATTAGAATATTGTAAATTATATAAATAAAATAACTTAAAAAAAATTTAAAAAAAAAGAAAAAAGAAAAAATAACTGAACCGAACCGAACCAAAAAAGTTCGGTTCAGTTCACTTTGGTTTTATAAATTTTTTATACCAAACCGAACCGATATAGATTCGGTTCAATTTAATTTGAGGCATTTTTAAACCGAATCGAACCAAATCGACTTTTGCACACCCCTAACCATCACCACTACCTGCACTCAACACCACCACCTACACCATCCTCATCAATTACCATCACCACCACCTGCACCATCGTCATCAATACCAGTGCCACCTACACCATCGTCACAACAACACCATGAAACAGAGTCACCCAACACTATCTGCCGCCATCAACAACCAGTTCGATCGGCATTGCCTCCACCATAATCACCCATTAACAGTGCCTACCACCGACATCAAAAAAGAACACCACTATCATCAACAGCCAGCTGCTAACAAAATCAACACAATCACCCACACTACCATCACTGCCCCTAATATTTGTGTATTCTTGTTTAGGGTTTGCCTCGTGGTAGGGGCCTGTTGCTGCTTGCAGAAATGATTTCAGCTGGTAACTTTGCAAATGGAGACTACAGCTGCAGCAATAAAAATTGCTGAAGAACATTCAAACTTTGTTATTAGCTTCATCTCAATTAATCCAGCCTCATGGTTAGGAGCTCCAGTAAATCCAACATTTATTCAGGCAACCCTAGGAGTTCAATTGGTGAAAAGGGGAGATGCCTTTGGCCAGCAATATAATATTCCATATTCTGTAAGTTCTTTGCTATTTTCACCACTGCCCACAAATATATTTTCTTTTTGGGATTGATTCATAGCATCAGAGAAGTATTCTGAGTGCTTGCCTCCATGTGATTCATCTCTGTATTCTTATGAAATTGTTTTTGCTTTTAATATCTGTGGAACATGATCTTACAGGTGATCAATGATAGGGGTAACGATATCATCATAGTTGGTCGTGGGATTATAAAAGCAGCAGATCCTGTAGAGACAGCCCGTGAATATCGTCTTCAGGGATGGGATGCATACTTCGCTGAATGCACTTGAGGATGAAATTTGGGTTTGCCTGCCCTGGTTTTGTGTTTTTATTACTCAAGTCATCACTAGTTTTGGTAGGCAGAGGGATATTCAGCAAGAGGCTATGAGCAAAGCCATAGGTAGTGGGCAACAAAAGAAGTAGAACAAGCAATAGCAACGACAGAGGCAGTGGTGGAGATGATAAGAAGCAGAACAAGAAATAGCAACGATAGAGGTAGTGGTGGAGATGATAAGATGCACCGTTGGTGAAGGCGAATGAAGATAGCGGCGTTAGTTACACGGAGACGTCAATGGTGGAGGATGGAGGCGGCTGGAGTTTGTGGGAAGCGTGAAAATTAGAATAGGGTTTATTTTTTATTATTTATAAATATTATTTTTTATTTAAATAATTTTTTAATTTTTTATTGAGAGAGTGCACTACACTCTCTTATCTCTATGAGAATTGGGGGTGAATTGCCAAATTTTGCATAGTTATGGGCTAAATAGTCCAAAAAGTTAGTTTTGGAGTTAATTGCACCCTGAGTTATAGTTCAGGGGGCGAATTGCCACTTTAGCCTACAATTTATAGTTAACCCTGGATAGAACTGATAGATTTTTTTTTTAACAAAAAATACTTTTTTTCTATTTGAAGGAACAAAAAAAAAAAAAACACTTTCAATTAACCAAATACTAGTTCATAAAAAAAAAAAATCTTTATAACTATTTTTTTTTTTGCAAATAGAAAGATTCATAATATTTTTTCTCATAAAGCAACAACTTGACAAAATATAAAGTAATGAAAATTATCAATTTTTATACTTATAAAGAATTTAACATTTTTCACATTTTTTATAAATTAAAATATTTTTTTGTAAAATAAAATAGATTACTCCGTATTCAAACAAAGACACTATATAAAATATATACATTTTCCCCTTTGATTAGATTTGTAATTTATTTATTCATTTTTCTTATATTTTTTTTTCATTGATAATATCTTTTTTATTATTATAATAATAAACAATCATGTTAGACCCAAAACAAAAGTTATAAAACAGACACCATAGAAAAAACTTACATTTTCCTCTTTGATTAGATTTTTTTTTTTTAATTTTCTCATTTTTTTTATTGATAATATATTTTTTCTATTCTAATAATAAACAATTTTTATCAAGATGGCCCAAAATAAAAAGTTATAAATAAAAATGGAGAACAATTGATGCATAGTAAATTGGTTCAGCATATTACATCTGTAGCTACCTCACTAATTGATGAATGGTAATTTGTTTTAGCATATTACATATTTAGCTACCTCACTTTGTCCCCCTGTACTTTGAGTTTTTTTAAATTAACACTTCAATTTTTCTATAACTTATTATATAAATACCTATTTACACTGTTAGCAAGACAAGTAAGTAAGATAATAAGCCAATACGTAAATAATGTCAAAATAATAAATTCATGAAAGTATAAAGAGAAAAGTGATAAATTTATGCAAATACTTATATTTATATAATAGATTATAGAAAAATTAAGGTGTTAATTTGGCAGAATTAAAAATACAGTGGATAAAACAATAAAGCCGATTTATTTCTATATTTATAGATGCTCAGTGTCAGTGGAACAGAAGTTTATATAGAGAAATTTTATAATGTCTTCGGATATATTGTTCTCATAGGATCAACAAATTTTTTCAATAATCAAATACAACCGTCCAGACATCATGGTTTCCGTCATATTATTATTACTGTAAATAATAATCAATTACCCCTTCAATATTGACCCAAAAGAATTGCAATGAATGACCTTAACAAAATCGCTCATCTTCCTACTCATTATACAAAACTTTTTCTATTCCACAATAAATAAATAAATCCCTCAATGCCCATGTCCGAGAAAAGACTGGTATCGACAACTGTATGGTTTCTGCAGTTTTAAAGTTAACTGACTGAATCTCAGCTTTTGGCATTTTGCAACAGCTGCCATGTATTAGCATTTTACTAAAGCTACATTGCTTCAACGACTTCCTCAACCTTCGGTTTCCTCTTAGGTCGGCCGCTTCGCCTTACATCATCACTGGATAAAAATGCTAATGCTTTCTCCATGGTCACATCCTCTGGCTTAATATTCTGCACATATGTTTCAAGCACTATCATCAACCTTTCTATGGGTTCCCACACAAATAATTGGAACTTTGTATTAGACATGTGATATGATAGTGGTTGCAATTGGGAAGAAAAGTTCCTAAATGAGTAACAGAACGATGCACTGCTGTCTGTTGCTAGTGTGTAATAATTTTTGTTTACAACTAACACCAACTTTATACAACATTTATTATGTACAAATCCCCCGGCGTTTTCCAAAATGCACTGTCACATTCAACTGGGGGTGTGCTTCCTAGCTTTTCCTCAGACTTATCATCAAATATTACTAAGCCTTTTTTTTTTTTTTCTTCCTATCACTGATAAGGAGTGGTATTTTTTTTTTTCTTCTTTATCACTGATCATAAAGAAGAAGCATAAGCAGCTGCGCATACCTTGGGAACTGAAGCAATTGTTCGTCGATGTCTAACAGCAAACCCAACCTTTCCAAGCTTTAATATCACAGGATGCCCATCCTTTGGGTGGTTTCCCTAATAAGAAGTTTATATTTTTGAGGTCGAGGATAGTTTTAACTTTTAAGTGCAGAAAAGGTACAATCTGTGGTTAGATTGGCAAGCATACCAAAGTCACGGGGTAACGTAGCAACTCCAGAGCATCTTCCAATGTAATACTGTCCACATCCTTTATCTGGAAAAAAGTTACAATAACATCTAGCATTGCTGGGTTCAATTATTCAACCTGAAGTACTGAGATAAAGTATATTTCCAAAGCCATAACAAAATAAGACGTCTACGTTATACAAACAAAGAGCACATGCATTTGAGGAAATCTTCAAATCATAAAAACGTTCATCAAACATCAGTGACAAAAACAGGATTTCGGCAGATGACCTCTGCATTGGCATGCTTTTTGGCGGCAATATAGTCGATGACATCTCAACAATTACCACAAGAAAAAGAAACTTAGGGTTGAACACAAAGGACTTGCATTAACAATAACAAGGACTGTTTCAACATGGCCATAAAAGAAAAAGAACTACATACATGAGAAAGAGAGGCTCTTTTTGGTGCGTAACCCTTCCTGTCTTCACCAAGCTGCACATAGAATCCATAAGGACCGTTCTTCAAGAGAACCTGAAAGGAAATTTCTTTGTTCAATTAAACTGTCATTATAATTTCAAAGAGAAATGAGACCAAAAATCAAATTCAAAGGCCTAGGTTCTAGGCAAACCTTTTCATTAGAAACAGGATGAACACCTAGAAGTTTTGGCTCCTCCACAGAGTTGCTGTTTTGAGGAGTTTCTTCATCTTCATCATCACCATATAATGTCTTAGCAATATACCTACATATTGATATAAACAAGTCAACAATTTGCAACTACCAAAAACATGAAGGAAAAAAAATAAGACACGGATGATGTCTCAACAAAATAACTCTTTAGTCATGGTAAAGAAATTTTACAGTGGGAAGGAAAATAATTTCTCATTTTGATCCAACAGTCGGATAATATTTGTAATGGGGGTTTAAAAAAATGCTCTCTCTTCACACTTCATAGAATTCAAGGCTTCTTTAATGGCTATGGCACATAAATATCAAAATAATTGCAGGATTTCTAGTTATGAAACATGCATTTGAATTTCATTAACAGGACGAACAGTTTTGGATAAACCAAGCCTCTTTCTCTTTGTTGTCATGCTAATATGACATCTAAGTTCCATGAATTTCCCCTTCCCATTCTTTTTCTGCAAGCATTATTTTTTGACAATTAGAATAAGGATCAGTGCTGCACCAAGGGCATAACATTGTTTGAGTGAACCACTTTAAGGCATGAAGTCATGAATACCAATAACCAAACTTCAATAGAGTACAACTGTTTTAAGCTAGTCCTCCTGTCTGCCAACCTGCTCACATGCTTTCACAACGTTCAGCTTGAATATGCCAATTCACTAAGCAAGTTATACAAGTTCAGTAATTTGATACCATGCAAGACCATGACAGATGATGAAATAAACTTTTTTTTTAAAAAACATTTACAAACAGAACTTAAATGATATAATCAACTTTTGCCTCTGGTAGGTAGATTTGTCTTTCAACCATCTTCTGTTGCTTTTGCTATCAATTTCTATGAACATAGCATTATAAAAAAATTATGTAAACAAGGCTTATTCATTTAGACATATGCATGTCAATGCGTATGCAAAAGGAATGAAAAAAAGTAGACTAATATCAAGGTGTTTCATATTTCATACTCACTTGCACTTTGGGTGTCGATCACAGCCTATAAAATAGCCTGCACCATACCTACTTACTTTGAATATCAAAGTGCCCTCCAGACAACTGAAACAAGTGTAATAAAAGATAAAAGGAGAATTTAATTATTCTGTCAAAAGACATGCTCAAAAAGAGATTTGAGATGCAAAAAGCATTTATGATCATAAGACAAGTAACAGAAAACACAAAAGAAACTCTAAACCACAAAATGGAATGATGGGATCACGGTGACCATTTTGACCATCATAAAAGGTGCAGCTATACACAGATTTGTAATGTATCACCTGTCACCTCATGCAAGAAATCTGAATTCTTGCACTGCACTCCGTCTAAAGCTCTCCAAGATTTTAGGTTGTACAACAAATTGTGTTTGTCCACTTTTCACTTGTTCAATCAAAATTCCACAAAAGATTAAATATGAATGGTTTGAATTTAGCTCATAGGACAGGACATTCACTGAGCTCACCTGTAAGGAGATAACTTAAGAGATTTGTTATAAATTATGTTCTAATGAGGGCCTAAAAAGTAGCATTTCTACACAATCTAAAAAAGTGCACAGCTTTTTACAAATTAGTATCATCTTAAATAACCTACTCTCTGTTTTCTTTGCCATAAACCTACTAGAAGTATAAAGTAGCTAATATATACTACCTAGGGCATGCCTTGCTGTTATCAGGTAGGGAACCAAACAAAAAATCCTCAAATGTTTTCTCCAGCATCCTTTCCACCTACATGTGAATCGAAACAAAAATAATTTGCAATTTCCTATGAGCAAACTTAAATTCTCAAAGGAAAACATCCCTGGAACTTTACCATACCTGATGGATATGGACATTTCCAGTACGACTGCAATATGAGCTAAATCGTGTCCAATAGTCTCTAAGAAGGCCTTTCCATTCAGTTAATCCAGCAGAAACATTATCAAGCTAGAAAGATAGAACAACAAATTAATAGCTGCCATGGTGACCAAAAGGAGAAAAAACAAAGTTTTAAACAAAAAAGTGCTAGTATAAGTGAAAATTATAGTGATGCAATTTATAATCCTCTTCTAAGGCATTGCTTAATTCCTAATATTGACCCAGGCTTTTTTTGGAGAAAGACCTCTTTAAGATCATTATTCTTCTCATCTTCCTTTTTGTTACTTTGGTAAGAGAAGTTTAATAAAATGTTAACCCAAAGATATGGACTCTAAGCTTTTCAGTGGCTTTCCAATGGACCAAGGAAATAAGGAGAGAGAGGGTGTTGTTGTTCCTAATCTGCTGATGGTGCTAGCTTTGAAAAGGTCCTGACAATTTGCAGTATCACGTAAAAAAAAAAAGTCCATATCATAGTACATGAATGGACTGATAGGATGAAACTACCCAATTTAGCATGATAATGTGGTGCATCATTGTTCCCTAAGCAACTATTCCCTGAATTCTGTATCATTTTTTCGAACAACAATAATATCTGAACACTCAAGACAAACAAACTTCTAAATGCAAGTTAAAGAAATAACCTCAGTCTCCATGTCAGCAGTAAAGCTATAGTCTGTGACCTCAGTGAAGTGGTGAGAGAGAAACGCTGACACCTATTATCATCCAAAACAGGTAATATTGCGCATGGTGCACAAGCATAGTTAATTGACCAACAATAATACAATTATAGTTTATCGAAGTTGGTGTAAAAGGTGCCCTGAAGAATCACAAATGGCAGGCACATTTGTACCAGTGGTGGTAATTCTATGTTTGCATCAACGCTTTAAAACTTTAATACATGAAAGAATGGTGAGCACAAGGCAGTTAAGGGAACCCAGAACATACCATACGACCACGAAATTCTGGATATAACACACGGTTTTTTACCGTCACATAGTTCCTATCCTGACACCAAAATAAAACATGTATCATAAGGTCACATCAAATAACAAAAAAAAAAAAAAAAAGTAATCGAAATAAGACCAGACTTTCACCACATTTCTAGGAGCAGGGAATTTTTATATTAAATTATGACATGAATCTCTATGAGCAATGCCTAACAAATTATCATTGCTACTTTCTTGTTCCAGTAAGCAATTCAAGTTGTTGGTAATAAACCAAAGTTCCTGGTTTGTTCTACATAAACATTTGAGCCATCCAAAACTTGATATTAGGCCTAGAAAAATGCTGGCTTCATGGTGTCAAACTTCTTGAGCCATCTAACCCTTGTTCAATCATTTTTCAATATCATAAATAGATCAAACATTGAAAATCCTTGTCGTATCTCCTGTTCTCTATCTGACATGAAACTCACAACTTACATTATTAGTGCGCTCACAATTTATTAAGTTCATTTCTAGTTTTTGTCTTTCTGCATTACCTTGTGTTAGAGCCTTGGAAACTCTGAAGTGTCTTTCCTAATCTGACTCACCAAATGACCAATAAGCATTGACCGTTGTCTTTCTTGTTTTATCCTTTCCTAGACAATACTTTGTAGTTTGATAGCCAACTACCATATTGCTAGTTTTTACACATAGTAACTAAGAATGAAGGGCAAAAAGGAACTATTTGCACACAGTTACCTGTAAAACTTTTAAAGTGCTTGCATAAGTGGAAGGTCTTCCAATGCCAAGTTCCTCCAGCTTCTTAACCTATTACATGCAAAATCACATAGTAAGAGGGCCAAGAAACAAAAGGGCTCAAACAATATGTCAGAAGTTTCTCCTGGGACATGTTTGCATACAAAAGAATGAATAGTAAGGAAAAAAACTGTCTGAATCAGTACCACTTGTACAAAATAAGCTTTGTAGGGCAATGTACACATACCCCACTTTAATATCTGTCAATATTAAACCCCTCCAATATAACTCCAATTCAGTATGTTTATACGCACGCATTTGTATAAGTAAGACATATAAGAGCAAGGCTAGATGACATAATTGTGGAGAAAATAGTGCAACTTTCATTTATATTATATTAATGATGCGATCATGAGTCAAATATTTGGTCATATGTAACTCAAATTTGAAGTGTGAAAATTCGTTAATGGGGGTATAAATATGTTGTGAATATCAGACTCATCTCAGTTAAATTTAATTTGGATTTTTGGAAATAAATCTTTTTTTCCAGACCTTCAAATTGTCTTAGTGAAGCTACAGAAGATAACAGAAATGAAATGTAGGTGTCTTATTTTCATGCATATCATATCTATCCCAAGTCTTATAAAATGCTTTAATTACCAATGGTTGAAGATGGCTATGATGGGTGGTTTTGCTAGAATAGGAATGAGATTATTGTTTTAGTAAAAGATGCAGAATGTCACAAATGGACACATCATTAATAGGAATTATCTGCAAAAGCTTGTGGTAGTAAGAATAGAAGACAAAATTGTACCAATGATCCTTCAGAGTAGCGTGGTGGAGGCTGTGTGAAGTGTTGTTTGAGTTTCACTTCACTGAGATTCAAAGGATCCCCTGGCTATGATCATTGCAAATAAGTTAATTATATAAGGAAAACTATTCTATAGCACATCCATGAGAGATGTCAAAATTCCTAGAAAACAAGAGAGACAGATCTGAAATCTGTTAGTAGTTTCACATAATAATACTTGCAGGGATTAGTCAAAAAAATTGCAGTACTACAATCTATTTTCTTTTTCATATAAACAAGGAATTTCATATTCAATAGTATCTACCTTCAGTGACTTGAGAACTCCAAAAGTTTCCTGGCGATCATTCACTTCATTTCCCTTATATTTTATTGATCCAGTCTCGATATCCTATAAACAAACATAATCATGCAAATGTATACAGCAGACTGATTTCTTAAGCACCACATACAATTAGCTTATTAAGGAGAATGAGAAATTTAACTATTTTTGCACAAATAGTGTACATACAGCTCTATTTATTGATTACAGTAATACCTCATAAACTGCCTGGTAGCCAAGAAACTCAATCCCTGAGCATGCAGATCTCAGAACAATTAATCCATCAGCATTCCCAATATCAACTTGTATCTGGTTAGATCAAAAGAGTGTCGGGCAAAACAAATATGAAAACAATTGCAACCTAACACATTATAAACCATTAAAATGAGAGTTGGCAACAAAATAATATGAAATTTTCCTGGCTACAGTCATGATCACCTTCAAATCTCCAATGCACATCTACAAAGGTGCCACAGAGCAAGAACACCCACCCCATTACGATTGGGCCCAAAGTGAATGCTCAGTCAAATGGTGTCTCAATTTTATTTCATTTTCTATCTACAGAATAGACATTTACGTATATCTATGTTCTTAGTTCTAAAACAAAATGAAACATTTCCTTTTATGACCCCAAGATCTTGCAACACTATCAGCAGCATTGAAAACACATGGTTTGCAACAAAAAAAAAAAAAGGTAATGGTAAAAAATTTATTTCCCTAAAAAAGAGAAATGGAATTCACATATACCAAAAGAAACCATAACCTGCACCATTCTGTATAAAATACACACCTTAGAGAAATATTTTATTAAAAAGTACCCTAAAATAATTACATTCTAACCTGCTCAATGGTAGCAGGTTCCATCTGGCATGCTACTGTTCTGGACCAGATAAGGGTGTACAACTTCAAGGAATCGTCATCAAGTACATTAATAAGCATTGCTACAAGCAAGAAACCCCACAGTTATTTGGCTATGCAAGTTGTATAGCAAAAAATGGCAAATTTGCATCACAATTCATATTAGATAAATGGCATATGCATTGTGTTACTGGCAGAACTTGTGATTTACATGGTAACATCTGAACACTGGTGGGTCTAATTGCTTCATGGGCCTCTTGAGCATTTTTGACCTTCTTGAAATATTTGCGTGCGCTACCAGATGCAAAGTCTTGGCCATACCTGTAAATAAGAAAACCCTTTTCTTTTTCATAATGTGTTAAAATAAGTTTCACATTTCACAAGAGCCCTCCCTCATCCCTCTCTGTACCAGAATACGCAGAAAATGATAATAACACTGCTAACCACAGTGTAGAATTCAAAAGAATGAATAAAAAAAAGCACAGACAAGAAAAAGGATAGAGAAAAAATAAGTCACATAACATCGTGGACCTAGCATTGCAGACTTTGCAAAGTGACTAGAAGTGAAGTGCCACAGATCCAGTCCACCCCAGTGCAAGGGCAGTCATCGACAGCATAAGTTGGTTTTAAGCAACTTTGCAAACAAACCAAATAGGGCCCCTTAGAGAAGTTTTTTAAGAACAAAGATTTTTCAGTAAGAGACAATCTCATGAAGACATCAAACACCATAGGTCAAAAGAAAAAAATAGCAGAAACCTACGCCAGTCACCTTTCAATCACCAAGGAACGTATTTCCTTAACAGCTTCTTCAGAGATCTGAGAGCAAAATGAGAAAAGGTTGTTACAAATCCACAGGAATCACTGGATAGCATTGAACACCAATTTGTAATTTTTGGATACACATCCTAACATAACAGCATATCATACATTCAGAAAACCATGACTTGAAATTTGAAGTTAATTGGTACTTCATAAGAGCTAACCAGTTTGTTAAAATCCTATACCAAACCTAATCCTACCCAGTGTCAAACCAAAAAATAGAAAGAAAATCCCTGAACCAGTTATTCTTTAAACTCTAACCCTAGTATTTTTTATACCACATTCTTGTCTACGGTAAAGCACTAAAGCTATCAGCCGTCCTACACTAAAAAGTCAAAAAATTGATTTTGTCATACATCATGAATGCAGAAAAGTTTTTAAATGCCATCGTGGTGCTGACAAATGCTGAGACATTCATTTTGCAAGACCAAATTTAACTTGCCAGTAAACATTAGACAAGGGACTATCCACAAAACGACACTCACATGCAACCCATCAGTTCGAATATATGTGATTAAACCTGTAGCCTTCCCATCTGATAGCTGAACCCCTTCATAGAGTTTTTGCGCAAGCTGCATCCATAAGATTACAGTTAAGTAAAATGGTAATGAAAATTGAATTAAACTAGGAGAACACCAAGAGAAAACAATGCAGAAAATTAGCTTAAAATTTCACTATAAGGTCAAGCTAGTAGCTAGAGTGGGAATAATGGGGATAATAATAAATGTGGCTTATGCAGCGCTATTGCCTACAATTCAGCTCACAATTAGCTATTGACCAAAGACAAAAGCATATGTTTCTTACATGTGCATATGCATTAGTCACAGGTCACCATGGGCCACCTCCAAAATTTTAGTACCATTTGCTAATAGTTAGAGGCCTAATGCAGGTACTAAAGCATCTCCAATGTATCAGACAAGTTCAATTGTAAGCTCTTAAAAGAAATATTATGCTATTTAATACTAGCAACAGTGCACTATGCCATAATAATGGTAGCTGAAAACAGCATTCTGATCCAGGCCCTCATTACCTAATGAGACACTGCACCAGCTATAAAAAGTTGTGAATAATTGAGCAGTTAGAGAAAGTGATGCACAATACTAAATGACAGGTGTTAATAAATTTCAAAATATTTTGAACAAATGAAAGAAAACCATAAATGCCATCAAACCTTCATTGTGTACAGTGAAGGAAAATGTAATTTGTTTGCTGCATCCTGTTGAAGAGTCGATGTTATATAAGGTGTGGGAGGGTTTCTCTTCATTTTGCTTACTTTAGCACCAGCAACAAGAAAAGTTGCAAATTTTATCTTCTGTTCAATGACCTTTGCATCTGTATGAGAGCCAATAGAGAGCTGATTCAACTTGTTAGAGTCAAAATGGGTCAAGTGTGCATTCACTGAAAAGCCTAGATCCTTTTTGTCTAGTTCAACCTCTACAGTCCAATACTCTTGTGCTTTAAATTCGTCAATTTCCATTTCCCTGTCACATATAAGAGATAATGCAGCAGATTGGACACGTCCAGCAGATTGGCAACCTGGTAATTTCCTCCATAACAATGGTGAAATGTTGAATCCAATTAAATAATCGAGAGCTCGACGCGCAAGATAAGCATGAACTAAGTTTAAGTCGATTTCTCTTGGAGCTTGCAAAGCATTTTTTATGGATTCCTCAGTTATTTCATGAAAGACAACTCTTGCCACAGTAATCCCTGGATGTAAGGCTTCCTGTTGTTGCAACATCTCAATAATATGCCACGCAATTGCCTCTCCTTCACGATCAGGATCTGATGCAAGTACAAGATTTTCTGCTCTGAGAAACAAGGCAAAAGGATGAGAGAAGTTGGAAACAATATAATGGCAGCAGACAGAAAAAGAAGAGGCAAGAAGCAGCCTGAGCCACATTATATCAAAAGCACAGTTTGATAATGATGGGAACAACAACCAATAAAGTTACATCTTAGATTGCCCCGACGAATAAGGACACAAAGATGCTGCATTCTTTTCAGCAGCATTTACACCCTCATAAAGATGTAAACATTGTTAATAAGGACCGATTTAGGTAACAAAAGCGATGTACCTGCTGAGTGCAACCTTGATGGTCTTAAGATGAGTCCAGGCAGCAGAAGGAACCTCCCATACCATACTAAAGTCATCATTAGGGCGCACAGACCCTGACCTGGCAGCCAAGTCCCTCACATGACCATAGCTAGGCAAAACTTCAAACATATCACCGAGGTACCCCTGAATGACCTTTGCCTTTGTAAGGGACTCAACGACGACAACAGATTTTGCAGAAGGAGGATAAAGGGGCTTTAGTGCCCCTTGTGGAAAAGGTTTAAGTTTGCCCATGGGTTGAGGTTTTGGTTTGTCTGTTTTGAAAGATTTTTTGTTAGCTTTCTTGGTGGACTGGCGTTTGGTTGAAGGAGAGGCATCTTGAAGCAAGTCCTTGGGTTGGAGAAAAATGGAATTGTTAGTTAAAATTAGAGAACAGAGGGAAAAAAAGCATAAGCATAAATAGAGTAGTAGGAGCTGACCTCTTGTAAAGGCGAGGTTGGAGAGGGAATGGAGTCAGTGAGAGCAGCTTCATTTTTAGATTGCTTCTTCTTCTTCTTCTTATTGTTATTGTTATTGTTTGTGGTAGTAAGTTTGGAGGATTGTTGGAGGTTGAGATTTGCAATGGCATGTTGAGTGGGATTGAAATCATTGGAAGCTTTGCAATCTGTATTATTAAGATTAAGATTAAGATGAGGTGGTGGAGGTTTAGTGGAGTTCCGGTATTTGGAAAAAGAAGCAAGAGTTTTGGGAGCAGAGAAATGAGAAAAATGGCGATTGGTATTGTTATTGTTATTGTTATTGGAAGAGGAATAAGAAAAGAAAAAATTAAAAGAAGGAGCGTTAATAGAGAAGATGGAAGGAGCAAGTGATAGTGAAGGGAAGGGAAAGGTTGGATGATGCTGGACTGCCCTGCACTGCAACTGCAACTGCAACTGCAACAGCAACATACGTACATACAAAAAGGAATGTATAAATAAAAAGAAAAGAAAATAATACAATAAAGGAAAACTGTAAAGCAAATTGGAAGGATTGATATTCATATGAGAGCAAAGTCAAGAAAGAGAAAAAGAAGAAGAGAAGGAATTCACCTTGGCCATGAAAGGATGAAGAGAGGAAGCTGAAGAAGAAGAAGATAATAAAAAGCGAGGACTCATCTCATCGCCTGATGTTTCTCAAACTAATAGGTTAGTCAATAGTTGATAGAGAGAGCATATGGTTTTGTTGCAGGCGGAGGAAGTGGAGGGAGAGGCAGAGAGTTGAGGTTGAGCATAGACCACCTCCAGCAGCACAGAACAGGGCTTCTGGGGTTTTATTTACAGGCAAACACATATTTAAGCCCCTGAACTTTCATGGTTTTTGACATTGAGCCCCTGAACTTTGAATCGGTAACATTGAGCCCCTGTACTTTTCGAATGGTGACATTTGAGCCCCTGCAGTGATTGACTAAAACGCGTGGATGAGAGACGCTGTTAAAAGCGTGTGTTGCTGCCACGTAATATTATTAAAGGTACACGTGGGAAACGACGTTGTTTGATTGCAGGAAACCAAAATAGCTATCATACACACCAACCTCTACTGCTCAGCTCTGATCTTATAAACCAAAATAGCTTCTTCAGACCTCCTCATCAATGTCTCAAACCACCGCTCACCAGCCCTGGCCATAACTCTAGCATTCTGGTCCTGAAACTTGCCAACAAACTTATAATGCAAATATGACTCTCTTTCCCTCATTGATTCCTCAGAAAAATAACTCCCATTATTAATCAATTTATTCAAGTAAGCCAATCTCATGTTCTTCACCTTCATGACCTCGATTTCAATTCCTCAGAACTCGGACTCATCTTGCTCCTTAAATTCTTTACTCATAATCGTCCATTAGCTTATCGAATTCTCCAAGCTCTTCGTATGTTAATTGCGACCCATATGACTCTGCAATGAAACCTAATTAAATTGAAAGGGAAAAGAGGGGTGTTAAAAGGTGTTTCAATATTACCTAAGAAAATAGTGACATCTCGGGAGAGAAGGTCGAGAATAAGAGACTTGCGATGAGTGGGATTACAGGCATTGGATTGAAGAGCGCATGGGAAGTAGAGATTCTCCATCGTTGATAGCCTCTGTGTTATGTTCTCCATTGCTCCTTCATTCACTGGTCCTTCATTCACTGGTCCCTGTATTTTGCTTTATTTGCATTTTATTTGGAAAAACAGCTCTGATTACTTATTTATATTGGAGAAGAATAAAGAAAAAAAGCTTCTCCAGCCATCATTATTCTCATGAGAATCAAGTTTGGCCATTGATAAAGAAGGTGAGCTTCTTCTTCTTATTCCACATCACTATAAATATTAAATTTCGGATATGAAGTGGAAATTATGTGTCAAGTAGTGGATTCTGTCAAAAAGGGGCTCAATGTCTCAATTCAAAAAGTATAGGGGCTCAATGTTACCGATTCAAAGTTCAGAGGCTCAATGTCAAAAACTATGAAAGTTCAGGGGCTTAAATATGCGTTTTGCCTTAAAAAAAAACAAGCGTATAGCAAAATTAAACGACCTAAAATTGAAAAACATTGCACATGGCTGGTCCCTTAAACGACCTAAAATCCATAATTTCAACATTGCCGCTGCTATCTACACGATTCAGACATGTACCTGCTATCAAACTCACTCACACACATCTGAATCTGAACAATAAATCAGAGAATGGTTGTGGTTTTGGTGGTACGGAATCAATGGTTTGTTTCCGAGGTTCAAGGATAGACTGGAATTAAGCAAAGAGAATCAGCCCTCCTGTGATTGGTGGTGTGATGAACAACAAGAAATTGAGCTCAATTTTTTCAACCTCAAGACGGGGAGGATTTATTTTTTAGCAAATTACATTTTTCTCTCGAGATTTATTTTAATTCACACTCATCTCCCTTTCAGTTGAAAATCAAATTTTCACTATTCCGTTAATAAATAAAACATTATATGCTTCCTCTATTTTATAAAAACTAAACATATCACCCCTTTTATTTTATAAAACTAACACTTTAATCCTTTTTATTTTAATAAAATAAAAAAAAAATTATTTTTTTTAATTATTTCAAATTTAAAGCTACAATTTTTACTAAATTTGTAACAATTACATATATCTTTGTCAATATTTTAAAATTGAAAAATCAAAATATATTTTTTGATAAATTCATTAATTTTCACCAAATTTATTTTATATTTATTTTTTATGTTTAATTTC
Organism: Macaranga tanarius; assembly: GCA_949673435.1. NCBI lineage: Eukaryota > Viridiplantae > Streptophyta > Magnoliopsida > Malpighiales > Euphorbiaceae > Macaranga > Macaranga tanarius. The sequence goes on from CATIWO010207199.1 coordinate 35,378, forward strand.
ACTAACTTTACCTTCTTTTAAAATGATTCATTTTATATATTACTTTAGTTTTAGATAATACTAATTTTAAATGGAACAAAAAAAATTAATAAAATAAAGTAAAAGAATGAATACAAAAAATAAATTTTTGAAAACTTATGAATTCATTAAGATTATAACTTGTTTTTTGAGTTAATATATTAATGGAAATATGTGTATATGTCTAAAATTTAGTTAGTTTTAAACTTTGATATTTAAAATAAATTTAAAAATTTGAAGGACTAGAATATGTTATTTTATTAAAATTTAGGGATTAAACTATTTTATTTTTATAAACAAAATGAGTTAAATATATTTTTTGCAAAATCTAACAAAAGATGTAGCACCCTCCAGTACTACATATATGCATTCACAGTACACTTCATAAATATGGCAATGCTAAAAATATAGTAAAAGTTAAGTATATATATAGAATTAAAATATTTTATTTCGTACATTGAAAATACTTATTACATAATTTACAACATGTTAAAATACACAAATGGACTCAATTTTTAAAATATTCAAATGCCATGATGATGAGGATGGAAATGACTGCACCAAACTTTCCTCGGACCCACCTGAGCTCTCTACAGGGGCACACTTTAACTCTGGCTAACTATGCCCTGAAAACTACAATTGCAAAGGAATGAGCTTGTGACTCAATAAGCAATTATTAAGATAAGTATACATATAGTTTTCCTCAAGAACTAATTAAGGAAAATATATAAATAAATTATTACATATCAAACCTTAAGAATATAGCATAGTCATTAAACTAATCTCATGTTTAAAGTTCACAGGAGGACATTGAATGAAGTTCGGTGCTCAAAAATTCAAAAGAAGCAACTAGTGAAAATCAGGAGGCGTGCCGACTCGGGCTAGCGTGCCAAGTCGCACATTCGTTGGTGCCGACTCGTTGTGCTGGTGCTGACTTGAGCTGGCGCGCCGAGTCATCACAGAGGCAAGGTGTGCCGAGTCCCACTCAACTCGGCACGGTGTGCTTAATTTTCTTGCTTTTTGGTCATTCCTTTTTAACACATCTCCTCTCTCACACAGCCGTATTTGAAACCACATGGCCGTGTTCAATCACTTGTGCAACATGCAAAATACCACAACAAGATATCCAAACACCAAACATCAAACGTAGATGTCTCAAATACATCAATCTCACCATTTTTAGTAATTCATAACATAATCCTCACATTTTCAATCCACATTCCACACTTATATATATAAACACAGTGCAAGACGCATGATTATGCAAGTTAGTTATCCGGCCGAACCTTTCCTCATACTTAGCCTCATTGGCTATATTCCTCATAATTCAATATCAATCAAATGGTCGTTTCGTGAGACTATCCGCCCGGCTTAGTCTCACTTCTCACATATCATTTATGGGTAGCTATACGCTCGGCTCAGTTTGCCCATCTCACATTTTCAGTGGAGACTATCCGCTCAGCTCATTCCTACCATCTCATATTATTTCTCACATATCATTTATGGGTAGCTATACGCCCGGCTCAGCTTGCCCATCTCACATTTTCACATATTCTCACTTCCTCACATATCACACTTTAGTGTGAATCACAACACAATACAATTCAACACAATTCATCATCCACTTTGTTACTCATCATTTCCAATAAACATAGTGAATCACAAACCATCATTCTCATAGTAATACATGTTCATTCATACCACATCAAGTGGTTTGCACAACATAGGTGTCAATATTAACAATTCACCACAATACATTCTCATAAACAATATATATATATATATATATATATATATCTCATCATTCTTTCTCTCAGTAATATAATCATATGTATATATATTCATCATTCTTGCCACTTAGATGATGTACACTGATCAACATAGTTAAATAGCTATAGTTACTTAAAAATCAATACATGTAAGCATTATGTTAATAATTACTTACCTCCAAGCTTTCAACTCCTTCAAAAAGAAAAGCTCCTCCTATTGAGTAGGGTTTCCTCTATCCTTGTAAATGCCTACATATAACTACACATCAATACCACATAAAAAGCATGACTCTTGCATCTAACTAAACTAAGTGCAACTAGGTGCAACTTAATGTTCAAGGTTCAATGTATCCAAATAATTCACACACATGTCCAAAAATTATGAAAATAATATTGAAACTAGACATATGAGTCTACTTCCAATTTCAACTAGAATTACTTAAATCAGACATGTATAGAATAAATTATGGATTTTTGATTAAATCCAGATAAAACAAAGCTAATAGCAAGAGTAAGGAAATGTCGAGCCCTGCCATTTAACCTTAACAACAAATTTAGCTCAGGGTTAAAATAAAAAAGTTATACAGGACTCCTTAAAGTTTACATAGCATCAAACCTTGCTAAATTTAGAGTTCTAGAATTCTACATATCACCATCTAACCAACACACCAGAAAATTCAAAAATCACCCTATTTACTACTGCTGTCATGTTTGATACATGAAGTTCATAATACTCTTAAAAATCATAGACTCATCCTAAAATTACCAAATTCATATAAACTCTACATATATGAGTCTACTTTCATTCCAAACTGAAATCACATCATTTTCACATACAGAGAATTAATTATGAATTTTTGAAACAAGTCGGATAGAACAGGGCATCAACATGAGTAAAAAAATGTCTAGCCTGATTCGACCCTCTAAACAGCATATTTAATTTAAGCACAAAATATAAACATTTTATAAGACTCTCTAAAGTTTTCATGGAATCCAATCTTGTTTAAATCAGAGCTCTATAACTCAAGTTATGATTAGTATAAGAGGAATAAAAAACAGAGGAACAGGGGACCCAAAATTGACATAAACCAAACTCAACTAAAATCAACCATAAAGCATGTAAAGCTTACCAAATAGACTTCAATAGATATAAACCCTTCTAATGCTTCCCAATTGCTAGCTTGAACAAGATCAAAACTCTTAAAAGTTATCAAGAAAATCACTCTTCTTCCTCTTTAATTTCTCTACAAATTTTTATATCCTTACACATACATATACATCCATATATACACCAACCAATCAAAACCTCCCATATGGCCTCCCTAAAGTCTCCTCTAATGAGTGCATATTTATCACTTAATAATAATAATAATTGTGAGACACACAACACGTGGCCTTAATTTTACCACAACACATATTCTTTCAAGAACATAACCATATACCATGCAACTAAACACTCATCATACAAATCACATAATTATGCAATGCATAACAACATCAAATTCAACCTCAAAACACATACTTATACAAATGTGGCTTAAAACCACTAGAGTATAAACTTTATGAACATTATATAGAAGCCAAGTTGAAAAAATTTACTTCCAAACTATTAAAACTCTTTATTTATGAGTCTAGTTTCATTTTCAATTTGAATCACATAATTTCGAGATGTACAAAATTAGTTATGAGGTTTTGAACATATAAAGGTCATGCATGGCAAATGCAAATCAAAGTGACTAATAAAATGTTTGGCCATTTTTTACTATCTTGGAGGTAGATTTTAGGAATTTTTAAAACATACAAGTTGTAGAGGACTCTTTAAAGTTTCCATAGCTTTAAACCACACCTCATTTGAAATTGTGTACCTCAAGTTATGGTCAAAATACAGAGACCTATATATGTAGAGACTGGCGCTCGCCACCCACTGGCGATCGCCAGTGGTAACTTGTAGGTCGAGGACATGGTGCTCGCTAGGGACTATAACCAGCCTCCTAAAACCTTCCTCAAATCACCCCAATTCAATCCTAACACTTATCCTGTAACATCCGTATTCTAGAACCAGATTACTGTTTATTAATGACAATTAAGAAGGTTATTACTCCAGTTAATTTAATTTGATGATTCGAGTTAATTGTTATTAGTATGAATAAGTGATTTAGAGTTAATTAGTGATATGCGAAGATGAATTATATTATTATTTAAGTTAATATTATTTTGAGGAATGAAGTTTAGTGTATTGAATTGTTAGTGAGGGATGAAATTGTAAAGAAAAGAAAGGGCTAAAGTGAAACAATTGGAAGTGAGTGAATTGGAGAAGAAAGGAAGAAAAGAAGAAGGACCAAAGGAAGGAGAATGGGAGTTATTAGCTTTCAACAATGGAAAGCATGGTGGATGTAGAAAATAAGGGGGAAGAGAAGAAAGAGTAATCGGTAGAAGCAAAAAGGAAGAGGAGGAAGAGAAGAAAAAGAAGGAAAAGAAGAAAAAATTGTGCTATGAACCCTAAGACAAAATCAAGCAAGAATTTGACGGAATCTACAGGAGAAATCAGTGAGTGGTTTAAGCTTTTATTTCTCCTTCTTCTTGCTTTGAATTTTGAAGAAAATGTTGAATAAATGTTGCTTGAATGATTTTCTTTAGATCTAGAACTCTTGAGGTAGTTCTTATAGTGTTTATTTATGTTTTAATGTTGTATATGTGATGTATATACGTTATGTGTTAGAAATTTGAATTTATAGCCATTTTTCTAAAAAATTTTGTTCTGTTTTTGAGTTTTTGGGTTACAGAGGTGTGCGTCTATACATACAGGCGTGCGTCTAGTCTCTCCAGAGGCGTGCACTTCTTGGCGCCTCTTCCTCTTGCGTGCGCCTCTTCTCCATTGCTTGGCGCCTCTTCCTTTGCTTGTATAGAGGCATGCACCTCTATACAAGGGCGTGCGCCTCTGCAGAAGAGACGTGCATCTCTGCAGCTATGACGTGCGCCCCTACAGCTGAAACGTGTGCCCCAGCACTCTGACATGCACCTCTATGGCTCAGATACATCCTCCAGAGACCCGTTTTGTAAACCGTATGACTGGAACCTTCGAATTTTCGACCGGGAACTTGCTTTTAACATTTAAATAATGTACCAGAACATAAAAATGGTAAAAAATGCTATTTATTGATGAAATGACCTGAAAATCTTAAGTCTCAGACAAAGAGACTAAATCGTGCATTGGATGGAATCAAATTCGAAGTTTTGTAATTCTTGAAAACGAACATTTATATGACTTACTGAAACCCTTACTCAATGATAACTATATTAAAGATATATATATGTATATATATATATGATATGTAAGGGGATGTAATTATATGTATATATGAGAGGAGCTGGCCACTCATTTGATAACTGTCTTTGGGACATCGCAGGGATTCAGAGGTGCCTTTAGGGCAAATCCTTGTGGTTTATACCATATGCATATGAGGTATTTGATTGATCTGGTGAGGGATCATGTGAATCCGGCCGTGAGGGCCGTGGGAAAAAGAATTGAAATGATTATGAGAAAGAGAGAGATTGATTTTGTATATTGTTATCAATTCTTGGAGGAATTGGAGAATATATATGTATATATATATATATATATATATATATATATATATATATATATTATAATAATAACAATTATGAATTGTGATAATATCTATTAATGATCAAAGGAAAGAACTCTCTAACATCGAGAATATGATAGTGAACAACTGTAAAGGAAAACGAGTCAAGAGTATAATATTTTAAATTGTTCTTGGAGTATAATAATTACTTTTTTTACGAATCGAGGGAGTAGACCTCAAGTATATTTGAAATTGTTTTGAAATATTATTTATATGTTATTGAGGAACCAAATTGAGATGTTTAATTGCTTATTTTATGGAACCTTTTTATTTAATGATTTATGGAAAATAAGTTTTATTTCTCAATAAGATTCTCTAAGATATTGTTATATTATATGATTTCAACAGCTTTGAGATTTTGTCGCTGGAAAAATA
>CATIWO010207265.1:0-13224 GCA_949673435.1 Macaranga tanarius
GTCATTAGGAAAATATTGTGAGGATAGTTGAGTCAAATAATATTTCTTGGAAGCTTAAATATTTTGTCTTCTTGTGTGAGACTTGTATAAAGTCATTTTAAAAATAAAAAGTAATTTTCTTACTGTACCAAAAATGTTTTCATGAATATTTTTAAATTGTTTGGTAAAAGGTTTTGGTGGGAAAGTTATTTTTGAGTAGAAAAATGTTTGGTGATATTTTTCTTGTCAAAGAAGAGATAAACGTTACTTTTTAGGGTATCAAAGCACACTTGCACCAAAATGGTAAAAAGCTCACATGTGAACAAAAATAGGCTGCTGCGCATAACCTGATTTGGAAAGTTGACTATGCTTTTCTGCAGAGACCTAATTTATTACCTAAAACTATTCTGCACAGTTTTTGGATACAAAAATAATTTGTTGCTCTTTACATGCTTGGTGAATTATATGTTTACATAATTCAAATTGCACATCATTACATCTGAAAATTTAAGGCAACCAGCTAGCACTCATATATATTCATCTCTTTCTCATTTGTTCATCTCCAAGAAGTGTGAGAGAGAGCAAAAATTGAGAGAACCTTACAGAGCTGCTGGAGTTCTTCTTCTTCTTCTCTCAAAAATCTGGTTGCTGGAGCTCCATGTTCATATTTTGAAAAGTTATCTTTGAGCTTCCTTGAAAGTTGTCTTCACTCTTCTTGTCTATAGGCTTCATGTGTATCATTGTTGCTTGAGTGAGAGAGATAAACACACTTCTTCTTGTTCTTGAAATGTGGAAAGCACCATTTAGAGAGAAATGGATGCATAGTTGCTGGAGCTAATTAAAACTAGTTTATAGAGTTGCTGGATCTAGGCAAAACTAGTATTGTATATAGTTTGATGGAACTTGTTAGGAAAGACCAGCAGGGTTTAGTTGATACAGCTAGAAAACTAGTGTAGAGGCAGCTTAGAAAAAGGGTAGTACTAAGGCTGTAAACGGTTTGTCTCTTACCGGTTGAAAAGAGATCACTTTAACTAGTGAAAAATCTCAAAGGTGAGTCCTTGCTGAGTGGATGTAGGCATGTGGAGCCGAACCACGATAAAATCTTATGTGTGTTGATTTTTCCTTCATCCCTTCATTTTCTATTGTATTATTGTGATGCTTGCAAAAATAGATCAACTTGATCAACTTGTTTTCAGTTTATATTTACTTTAAGTTGATTCGTAAAAAGTGGCACTCTTGAAATCAAAACTGCATTCACAAGGATTTTAAATTTGTACTTTATTTTTAAGCTTTTGCATTTCAGTTTGAGTTACAGAAATCAATTTCAGTTTTGGAAATTAGTTTGAAAAGCTCAATTCACCCCCCCTCTTGAGCAGCCTAGCGGACCTAACACTAATCATCGGCCTTTATTGATAAAAATGATGATAAATAATTCACAAGATATGAAAATTCAGCCTTTTAGATTCTAGGCAGCTTGGCTTTTGTATGATGGGTTTACAACAATGGTAAAGGATAATTGACAGCCATATATGTCTTTTACTCAAGTAGTGAAGGGGTTTACCAAAGTAGCAATAAACTGGAATAAAGCAACATTTGACAATATTTTTAACCAAAAGAATAGGCTGCTAGAGAGACAGGGTAGAGTGTAGAGGGAGTTAGAATGGCATGTAACACCTAGCTTAGTTAATTTAAAAATAACGTTGAAAAAATAGTTGGAGGAGGTACTCACTCAAGAAGATTTGTACTAGCTTTAAAAATATCAAACGGATTGGTTACTCGGTGGTGATAGGAATACCAAGTACGTCCATAGAATTCCTATGGGTAGGCAGAGAAGGAATATAATTGTGCAAGCTAAAGATGAGAATGGAAATTTACTTGTTGATCAGGAAAGGATGAAGGCTCATGTGATTGGCTATTTCAAGGCAATTTATAAGAAGAATAGAGACAGCCCTCCAGAATATGAGATTCGATATGCTTTCTTTTCAATCTCTAATAAAGAGCTGGAGAAATTGGAGGGTACAATTACAGATGATGATGTTAAAAGTGCAATTTTTGAGATGAGTCCACTGAAGACCCTTGGAGTTGATTGTTTGCACGCAGGTTTCTTCCAAACCTAATGGAATATGGTGGGAACATCTATGTGCAAATATGTTAAAGAGATATTTGATAGAAAGCGATCCCCACGGGAGGTTAATAGTACACTCATTGTGCTCATTCTAAAGAGGATAATGCACTTTCTATGCAAGACTTTAGACCAATAAACCTCTGTAATGTTATTTATAAATGGGAAACATTTGGTGTCTCTAGCAACGATATTGCTGCTAGTGACAATTAACAAAAATGCCCCTGTATTATTTTATAATGCACTTTTTATGCAAGACTTTAGACCAATAAGCCTTTATAATGTTATTTATAAATGGAAAATGTTCGCTAGCAGTGACATCGTTGCTAGCGACGATTGACAAAAATGCCCCTGTATTATTTTATAATTACATAAATAATAAATAATTATAAGACATGGGTCAGTAAATTATGACACGACGGGTTCATCCGTTCCTATCTTAAGTTCTAGATTTTATCAATTTAATTAATTGTTCAATTAAAATAAGTATATTTAGATTATTATATAATTTTTTTTATTTATAAAACTAATAGGGATAAAAGTGTAATTTAGATAAAAAAAAATTTTTGTCTTTTATAGGGCATTGATGTTGCGGTTTGCGATGTCAATCAACGCTCTAATGTGGTAGTGAATCGAATTAAATCTCTACTTCCAAGGTTAGTGGGGCCTACTCAGACAAGTTTTATACCGATCATAATATCACAGACAATATTATCTTAGCACATGAGGTTATGCATTTCATGAGATGAAAGCATGGTAAGTGACCATTAAAATTGATTTATCTAAAGCATATGACATGCTCAGGTGGGAGTTTATTTTGGACACTTTGTTGGATGTTGGCTTGCCTATAGTAATGATAGATTTGATTATTGTCAAAACTAAAAGAGGAGAAGAATTCTTGTGTATTTCATTGAATAAGATGTATAGGGATATATATACAAAGATATAACTTATTTGAAAATACAAGTGGTTACAATATGATAAAATGAATTTGAATTACAAAAGCTATTTATCTCTTAACACCCCCCTCAAACTGAAGGTGCATGCATAAGAAGTCGAAGTTTGTTGCGATGTCTTTCAAATGGAGCTCGACCAAGTGGTTTTGTAAGGATTTCGGTGATTTGATCATCACTAGAAATAAACTTAACATGAACTTTGCCTAGCTGAATTTGTTCCTTCACAAAGTGATAATCCGATTCAATATGCTTGGTACAAGTATGAAAAACTGGATTAGCACTAAGATAGATCGCACCAACATTATCACACCAAAAAGTTGTTGGAGTAGTCATGTGACAGCTAAGTTCACTTAACAGAGATTGCATCTATATAATTTCAGCTGTAGCATTAGCCATGGATTTGTACTCACTCTCAGTTAAGGATCTTGCAATAGTGGGCTGCTTCTTGGCAACCCATAACACGAGATTGGTACCTAAATAGACAGCATAACCATTAGTTGATCTTCTATGATCAGGACAACCACCCCAATCACTATATGAGAAGCATTGAATATCAAAAGAAGAGTTTTTAGAAAAGAAAAGCCTATATTGCATTGAATGTTGAAGATAATATAGAAAATGTTTTAAAGCTTGCCAATGAAAAGTTATGGGCGAATGCATATACTGGCAAAGCTTATTGACACTATAAGTAATATCTGGCCAAGTGATTGTAACATACTGTAATCCTCCAATTAATTGGTGATAAAGTTCCCCCTCTTCAAATGGTTCACCCGAATGTTTATTGAGAGGAGGAGATGTAGCCATAGGTGTGAGGCATAGTTTGCGATCAGCCATCTAAAATTTATAAAGGAGATCATTAATATAATTAGACTAGGAGAGTAATATACCATTCAGCAAGTGGATGATTTCCATTCCTAGAAAATAATTTAAGGCACCCAAGTCTCGAATGGGAAAGGTAGAATGAATTTGTTCTATGAACCAATCAATAAGAGAGGGAGAAGTTCCAATCACCAATATGTCATCAACATATACAAACACAAATAGCTTGGAGGTGCCATGGTGTCGAATGAACAAAGATGTATTGGCCTTCGAGTAATGAAAACCCAGTTGAAGTAGAAATTCAGATAAGTGATGAAACTAAGCACGAGGCATTTGTTTCAACCCATACAAGAACCTGTGTAAATAACACACATGATTGGGAAAATTAGAATCGACAAAACCCAAAGGTTGGTCCATGTATATTTCATCCTATAAATTCCCATAAAGGAAGGCATTTGATATGTCAAGTTGTCTAATATACCATCCAGATGTAGTTGCCAGAGAGAAAAGAGTCCAGATAGTAGTGTATTTGATGACTGGACTAAACAGTTTTGAATAATCAACACCCTACTCCTCTGTGTATCCTTTGGCTACAAGTCGAGCTTTGTTGCATTCAATACTACCATCAGGTTTGCATTTTATACGAAAAGGCCACTTGTTGCTAACTATATTTTTATCAGGAGGATAAGGTACCAAAGTCCAAGTGTTGTTAGTCATAAGAGCATCAATTTCATGAGTCATTGCATCTCTCCATTCTGTATACTGTTTAGCTTAATTATATGTGTTTGGTTCAGTAGTTATAAAATTGATTGATGTTTAGTGAGTAAGGAATGCGTGGCATTTGGAAAGAGTAGAGGAACGAAGGTTCATTGTATGGGTATGTTAGGAGTAAGGTGGAGGTTGGGGATCGAGTTAGTTGTATAGGTCACGAAGTGGTTTGATATTACGGGGAGAAGATGAGGACAAGGGAGAAAAGGTGGTTTATTGGTGGTTAGGTGAGGATAAATTGGTATTTGAATTGGAAGGGAATATCAGTTAAGTAGAGGTACTATTGGTGGCGTTACAGTGAATGGGAGATAAAGTAGGATTTGAATTTGAAGTGGAAGGAGTAGAGGTTAGGTGAGTAGTGGTTTGATTAAGATGAGATAAGGGTGAAGGAGATAAGATAGGAGAAAAAGTAGAGTTAGAATCAAATAACATACCTAACGGAGCTCTAGAGTCCCAGTGAGAGAGGTTGCTTGTGATATGAAGCCAAGGATAAGAGTCAACCGAACAAGTATAGGTTGGGCAAGATTTATAAGGAAAATCGGACTCAATGAATTTTGCATGATGAGCTAAAATATATGCAACCTGTATGAATATATAAACAATTAGAAGTACAATAAGTAGGACTTTGACCAAGATAGACATAAGGAATTGAATGAAAGGGAAATTTATTTTTATTATAAGGTCTAATAAATGGAAAAATTACATAACCAAAGGGTTTCATATGCAAATAGTTAGGATCTTTTTCATATAGAAGTTGGAATAGTGATTTATGATTTAAAATCGGACTGGGTGTTTGATTAAGCAAAATTCTAATATTTTAAAGGCACATTTCTATGAGCTAGAAGAGTTAAGCTATTATCAACCAAATGACAAATTTTGCGCTCTGAAATTCCATTTTATTCATGTGTATAGGGGCAAGCTATGCGGTGAATAATACCAGCAGATTGAAAATATTTATTGAGTCTTTGATACTCACCACCCTAATCCGAATGAAAGGATTTAATTTGAGCATTAAATTGATGACTAATAAGAGATTGGAAATTAAAAAAATATGAATACACTTCACTTTTATTCTTAAAAAAATAAACCCAAGTAAATATGGTAAAGTCATCAATAAACAAAAGAATATAACGATGGCCTAAGCTAGAGATAATAAGGACAGGGCCCCAAACATCAAAAAAATGATATCAAAAGGAGCAGTACTTTGATGGTCAACACTAGCTAAAGGTAACCGAGACATTTTGCCTAAATAACAAGATGAACATGGTTGTGAAGTGAAGGTAGAACATGGTAAACGAAAATGTTTAACAATATGAGAAATTGTGCACATATTCAGATGCCCAAGACGTTCATGCCATTGTAAGAGGGATGGAACTTTAAAATTGAAAGCATATATCATAGAGGGACAAAGAAGATAGAGACCATTCTCACTGAGCCCTTGGAGGAGCACCTTCTTGGTGTATTGATCCTTGACAAAAAAAATAGGTAGGATAAAATTCAAAGAAGCAATGATTGTCATAGGTAAATTTTTAAATAAATAACAAATTTTTAACTATTTTAGGAACATGTAACACATTTTTAAGAACAAGCTTACAACTAGTATAAGGAAGAGAAGCAATACTAGTGTTGGCAATTGGAAGCCCTTGACCATTACTGACATAAAGATGATCATTACCCTTATATGCATGGATTATTTGCAAAGTGAAGAGGTCAGGAGTAATATGATTGGTGGCGCCTGTGTTGGGTACGCAAACCGGTTGTGGAACATCACCATATATGTGATTACTGTGAGAACAATGGTAAGATGAACTAGCAAAGGAATAATGAGCCTGTGGGGTGAAGGATGGCGGAGGAATAATAAAGAGTTTGGGTGAGAGTATCTCCAGCGGCATCTATCAGCAGTGTGGTTACGCTAGCCGCAAATTTGATAAGGTGGATATGGATAGCATTGATAATATCCTTGGGTAGGAAAGGAATTGTGCGGACACTATGGGTAGGTAGTAAAGGGGCGAAAGAGCCTCTAATAGCAACATTATCAAGAGGATGATCTTGAGAAGCTTTGAGTAGGATTTCATGCGCCATAAGTTGGCCATGGAGTTCATAAAATGGCACATGATTAGGTCTGAGGTTTAAGGCTGTAATAATGCTGTGAAAATCACTCCCAATGTTGCGATAGACTATGGCATTAAACTCAACAGAGGTGAGTTACCTTTCGGTAGAACCAAGTTCATTAGATAAAGCTTTGGCTTTTTATAAATATTCAAAAATAGAGAGATCATTTTTCTTAAATTCTTGTAGCTCGATATGAAGTTGGAGCTGTCTATTTTATGAAATGGAGCCAAAGGCTCGAGCTAATGCATCCCAAACAGCAAAAGAGGAAGAAAGGTTGATGATATAAGCAAACATATCTTCTGTGAGAGATGACAAAGTCTAAGAGAGGAGCTGATATTTTTTGAACCGAATAGCATAGTCAGGATTTGGTATTTGAACAAGAGGGTTTATAGGGGAGGGAATAGTTCTCGATGGGGCAGTAAAGATGCCATTAATAAATCCATATAAATCTTGATAGTTGAGAAGATGGAATAAATTGAGCTTTCCATGCTTGGTAATTTTTGTTATTTAATTTGATAGCAAAGGTGTCATGTTCATACCCAAATAATTAAAGTTATTTTGGGTCAGGACTAAATTGTAAGAAAAATAAGTTTGGAGGAAGGACTTAATTGAAATAAATAAAGTTGAGTGAAAAGGAAAATATCGCTAAACCACCATATCTGCAACTAAAGGAAGAAAAAAATAAAAAGAAGAAGAAGAAGCTGCAGAGAGAGGGAGAAGGAGAAGAGGAGGAATCGACAGTTTGGTGAGTAAATTTTCTTCTTTCTCTGTTTATCTTAAATCTTTGTATTGATTGAAATGATTTTTGGGTGTTTTTAATCTCTTTGGTGCAAAATTTGAAAATTTTAATGTTGCAGCTACGATCAGGCGGTGCCTGATTGTATTAAGGTGACACTCTAGTGCGCTGAAGTGACACCTCAGTCCATTAATGGCCCTCAGGCGGTGCTTTAGTAAGCACTAAGGTGACACCTCAGTAAGCCATTAAGGCGGCACCTCAGTGGCTATAGAGGCGGCGCCTCTAACTGAGCCGACGCCTCAGTGATCCAAAATGCTGTTTTGAGTTGTTTCTAATCGTTGTTTAACCGAATTTATAATATACAAGATTTATGATGTAAATATAGAGTTTTGATTTATTAGAAACATAAATAGATTTGAAAATATATTGAAATTGTGAGCATATGTACATTGAAAAGAAAAGGTTGAAGTAAGATCGTGCCTGATGTACGGCTGGGTTCTGTGAGACGTAAGACTGTGTCCGGAATACAACAACTCATGAGTGAATGATATAATGATGAACATCATATTATATAGTATTAAGAGATAGTAAGACCATTTCGGGGACATGGCCGGGTTGGTAGAGTACAACTGATGCTTGGGGCTGGGTACACATCTTGCCCTGTATATGTAAGCTGGTAAATATATATAGCCAATGCCAGGGGCTGGATGCATATGTTAACCAAATAGATGAAAACTGGTAAATATATACAGCTATTGCTAGGGGCCGGGTGCACATACAGATATAGGGTTGGTAAGTGTACATAGCTGCTGCCTGGTGCCGGATACACATTCTACCTTATGGATGTAAAGTGATTAAGTATGTAATTGTGTATGGCCGTTGCCTGGGGCTAGGTATACATTCTCTCTTATAAATGCAAGACCATATCCAAGGTATATGTCTATCTGCTGCCTGGGGCCAGATACACATATTAATTAGGATTTGGCATTTGAGTTATTCTTGGCCTAAATGCTGATCATACTTAAGTTATTGTATGCATACTGACTTTTTGCGTTTGATATAATATTGGATCTCACTATATCCGATATTACTGTAATATTTGTATAGTTTACTTTGACAGTGCTATTATGATCTCATTCTAAGTTGTGTATTAGAGTTTTCTTCTATTGAGATATCGAGATTTATTCAAATGTTTTATTTCTTGTTAATCTGTTCACTCACTAAATATTTTCTACCGAAAATACTCACCACTTCTTTTTATTAAATTTTTCAGAGTTGAGTGTCTGTCTGGAAGATAGCTAAATATTTAATAACGGAAGCAAGAGCAGTGAAGAATATCAAGAGTGTTGTTTAGTTAGGATATTTGGTAACAGTATGTTATAGTTTTAAGCAGTTGTAAATTAATGATTTATAATGGGAGATTGTGTATAATGGTGATGGAGCAATTTTGGAATGTATTATATTCATATGATTAAGAGTTAACTAGCTGATGATTATTATAGAAGTAATACTCGACCACATCAGTACTTAAGTTAGAAGGGTCAAGTGTGCGACCTTATAACAAGGGTAGTGGTGGGGTTGGGTGTTACAAGTGGGTAAAGGAAGATGAAATAACAGTTGTTGATTGAGTAGAGGTAGGAATAATTTATTGATCTGCCATTTAAAGAGAGTTGAGTTTTATTTTTTTTTATTTGAGAACTAATGCTTTGATACCATGTCAAAACTAAGAGAGGAGAAGAATTCTTGTGTATTTCATTTGAATAAGATGTATTGGGATATATATACAAATATATAACTAATTTGAAAATACAAGCGGTTACAATATGATAAAATGAATTTGAATTACAAATGCTATTTATCTCTTAACAATTATAAAGTGTATTAGTTCATCGACTATAGAGGATTTATGGAATGGGGACATAACAGAACCTTTCCAACCTTCTCATGGCATTAGGCAGGGGGATCCTATTTCCCCATATGTATTTGTGTTGTGTATCGAACGCCTTGCTCAATGAATTAAAAAAAAGTGGAAGATAAAGTTTGGAAGCCGATGAAGTTGAGCAGGAATGGACCACCGTTATCAGATTTATTTTTTGCAGATGACTTGCTTTTGCTTGTGGAAGCATCGATAAATCAAGCAATAGTTATTCAAGAAGTACTAAGGTCTTTTTATGCTAGCTCGGGGCAAGTAGTGAACTTAGCCAAGTCAAGAGTAGTTTTCTCTTATAATGTTAAGTTACAAGAGGCCAAAAAGATTAGCTAATAGACTTGGTATTCCAAAAACTAATGATCTAGGTAAGTATTTGGGCATGCCGCTGTTACATTCTAGAGTTACCAAAAGAACGTATAGTGATCTTATTGAGAAAATTCAAAAATGTTTATCGGGATGGAATGGGGATACATTGTCTCTAGTTGGAAAATTACACTTACTTGGTCAATTTTACAAGCCATCCCTATATATGCTATGCAAACCACCAAATTTCCTGCTCATGTGTGCATCAAATTGAGAAATAGTGTTGAAATTTCATATGGGGAAGAGTTGATAATGGCAGGAAAGTGAACTTAGTTAGATGAGAAATGATGTGTAAACCAAATTCACAAAGAGGCATGAGGCTTAATAATATTCGTAAGATGAATGACGCATTATTAATGAAAGTAGGATGGAATATAATATCTCAGCTGAATTAGTTATGGGTGAGAGTTCTAGTTGCAAAGTATGGTTTTGATGTGGAAAAGTTTCAGACTTTCCCTTCAGGCAATACGTTAGTGTTATGGCGTGCTTTGAGCCACCTTTAGGAAAATTTGCTTTTTTGGAATTAGATGGTTAGTATGTAATGGGGAGAGAGTTTATTTTTGGTTGGACCCATAGGTAATGAATGTGCCACTCATTGAAGTAGCTACTCATAAGGTACCTCAAGATCAACAAGAGTTGAAAGTTAAGTGGTTTGCAAATCAAAATGGTTGGAATTGGAATATGTTTGCATCGATGATTCCTTAAAGTGTTCTGCTCTTTATAGTTGCACATCAACCTCCTACCCCTAATGAAGGAGAAGATACAGTGTATTAGGGATTATCCCCATCAAGCCGGTTCTCAACGAAGTCTACTTATTAAATGCTTGATTCGAATCATGTTGGCAATTCCATTAAGTTGTGGAATCTAATTTGGAAAATAAATAGTCCTCAGAGAATTCAGAGTTTTTAATGGTTAGCAGCCAAAGATCACTTGCTTACAAATACTAAACAATTAAGATGTCATATTGGTATGTCTGATCATTGTGATGTTTGCGGATATGCTACTAAAAGTGGAATTCATGTTCTAAGGACTGCGTGGCTGCTAAGGTGGTATAGAATAAGCTTTTATAGGGTGAGGATTTAAATCAATTTTATGAGCAGGGAATAGAGGCCTGGATTATGTCAAATCTGATGAATAAGAGAATGCTGAAACATGATATTAGCTAGGACTGTATGTTTGGTGTTGCTATGTGGAGGATTTGGTATTGGATAAATCTATATTTGTTTTAAAATCAACAATGGATTAGCAGTAAGGTGGATGATATAATGTGTCGAGCTAGAGAGATTACAAATACTCTAAGTAGGGTTGGGCAGCTTACCTCATCGGATCATTTTAAAATGCAGAGAATGGTGGTTTAGATCCCTCATAATGAGGGTTGGGTGAAGGTTAACCTGGATGGAGCTTTTAATGGATCTATGAAAATAGCAACGACAGGTGGTGTGGTGCGTGACTGTAGTGGGAACTGGATTGTTGGGATTGCAGCGAAGGTTGGAGTGTGTTCAGTTCTAACAGCTGAATCGTGGGGTATATAGGAAGGTTTGATGCTTGCTTGGGATTTTGGTTGTCGCAAGATTATCTTGGAAATTGATAGTATGAGTGCTATGCAATTACTCCAACAACAATCAATCCTAAATCACGAGCACCGAAGCTTAGTTCTATCGATCCAAGAGGTTTTGCAATGGGATTGGGAGGTGGACATTCGGCACATATTTAGAGAAGTCAATTTTGTTGTCAATTCCCTTGCTAGTTATGCCAGAAGCATGAACATGGTGTGTCATAGACTCCTTCATCCTCCACCGGATAAGTGGTTATCTCATGATAGAGTGGGTGTTATTTATAATAGAATGATTGTTGTATAGTTTTAGTTTTGGCTTATGCTACGCTTCTCATTAAAAAAAAATGTCAACTAATGGTAATTTGGTACTAATTAAATAAATAGTCATTTTACAGTGCGAACGGTTGTATCTATACAACTGAAATTAAGACCATTAGATTAAAATTTAATTAATTATAACCATTTATATATTTTACAGGTATTGATACATCAAGATAATCAATGGTTTTAATTAAATAAAAATTAATCTAACGGTTGTAATTCTATTTGTATAAATACAAACGTTTGCACCGTAGCAAAAACCTTAAAGATAATATACAAAACATGCATATTTTTTTAAAAAAATATTACTGAAAATGTTACTATTTACATTTTTTTTTTTTTGTGGTCAAGTAGTGGTAATTTGGTATCAATTAAATATAATATATGGAAAATGTATATTTTCTACAAAAAGTGTCATTATTTTCGTTTATTTTTTATTTTTTCTTATAAATGTATGTGATACTTTAATACTACTATAAAGGTCAAGTTGTGGTAATTTAGCACCAATTAAATAAAATATATGACAAGTAAATACTTTCATGAAAAGTATTTATTATTTTATATGTATTTTTTATTTTTTGTATAAAATACAACTATAAAGGTCAAGTTATAATAATTTGGCATCAATTCAATATACTATAAAAAAAAATATGCATATTTCTATGAAAATTAATATTAATTTTTTTTATAAACATGAATATATATGATGGCATCCATTATCACTATAAAAATAATTATGGTATTATTATTTTATATTTTATATTTTTTTGTACAAAAGTGAATATATATGGGTGGTATTTTAGTACATTGTAGTATCATTGGAAAATACATCACAGGACTTATATTGATAACTTAAACAATTTAATAAATTCCAGGAACTGATTTATATGGATTGTTATTGGAGATGTGTCTGTCACCTAAATAATGATCAAGGCACCGATTTGTTTTTATTGCACCTTTTTTTATTGAAAAATGAAAATATTAATTTATATTTGTTTTTTATGATTTTTTTTTCGTCAGTTTTTCAATTTCTAATGTATTTATAGCATAAATATTCTAAAAAAATGTAGTTATTGCATAAATATGTTAATGAATTTTATAGTTATTTTTTAATCTATAAAATTTTAGTTTTTTAAGCATGCATTCGCAAAAATTATTATTTTATGTATAATTATTATTAACTTATAAACATTATTGATATATGTAAATAATATCAAGTGTATATATTAGATTAACATTATTTTTTATGCAAAAATATTAATTTATAAGATAAAAATAAATAAATGATTGTTAATACATGATATGAAAAACAATAATTTAAATCTCGTGTACACTTGAAATAATAAATTAATCATAATATTATTTTTAAAATTTCCAATGAGCTTAGTATTTGGCTGTTTTTTCGTCTATATGATATCACTTCTAGGGGTGAGCACGGTCCGGTTCGGTTCGGAGAATACAATTCTCCGGAATTGCTCCATACTATCGGAGATTTAAAAATTAAATCTCCGGAATTGCTCCAAATTTTCGGTTCGGAACAGTTCGGAGATTAAAAATTTCGGT
>CATIWO010207299.1:0-37907 GCA_949673435.1 Macaranga tanarius
AAAATCCCATTTTCATTGTAAAAGGAGTTAAAAAAATTATTTTCAAATTCGGTTCCATGATCACTTCTAATGCTAGTAATACAAAAGCCTTTTTCTTTTTGAACTCTTTTTGCAAAACTTTTAAAAGCATCAAAGGCATCATTCTTATGAGCTAGAAATCATACCCAAGTAAATCTAGAGTAATCATCAATAAAGACAAATGCATAATGCATTCCACCTAAACTAGCTACTCTAGTTGGTCCAAATAAATCCATGTGTATTAGCTCAAGTGGCCTAGAGGTAGAGACTCTATTTTTGAGCTTGAATTATGATTTAGTTTGCTTCCCCTTTTGACAAGAATCACATATCTTGTCTTTGGTGAACTTGAGTTTGGGTAACCCATCCACAAGTTCATTTTTGCTAATGTCATCAATCAATTCAAAATTAGCATGTCCTAACCTTCTATGCCATGTCCATGTGTCATAAGAAATAGACATTAAGCATTTATATTCCTTGTTGCACACATCATTTAAGTCAATGACATATACATTGTCAACTCTTTCAACTTTAAAAATTACTTTGTCATCATTAAGGTTACTAACAAAGCAATTTTTAGGATAGAAAGTAACTTTATTTACCATATTATACAATTGACTAATACTAAGCAAGTTATGTTTTAAGCCATCAACAAGTAAGACATGATGAATAGATAGAGTTTTCGGGTTACCTATCTTGCCAATTCCCACAATATTCCCTTTGGTATTATCTCCAAAAGTGACACTACCTCCATCTTTAGTTTCAAGAGAAGTGAATTGGTCTTTATCTCCTGTCATATGTCTTGAACATCCACTATCTAGGTACCATTGACTTTTACTCTTGGTGGATTTTAAGCATACCTACACAACAATAAATTAAGCTTTCTTTTGAACCCAAACCTTAAGTGGTCTAGGTTGGTTAGTCTCATAATAATCTAAAGGCAATAGTTATAAGTGTAATTTTCTATAATAGCACATATTGCTAGTATGCCCAAGAGTCATGCAATAGAAGCATCTTACATTGGCAAATCTATTAAGTCTAGATGCATGCTTTCTATAAAGGCATATTGACTTTGGAGTGTGTATGAGAGTATTGTGTGTATCTTCTATTGAGTTTATGAGTTCTTAAACCTACATGAGGCATACATTCACAAGTATGTGATTGGTGATATGAGATTGCACGCTTAGGCGTGTGTTTTTTTATGTACATGAAAGCATGCCTTGGCTGAGGTCTTTTGGCTTGTGCCTTAGACCTTTGATCCATGAGGGGATAGGTCTTGAATGACTTAGCTCTAAATGTTTGAGACTCTTTAGCTATGTTAGCTTGAGTCTTAGAGCTAGTGCATGGAATGAGTTAAGAATCAGGTTTGGTTTTAACAAACATGCTAGGAGTATATGATGATGAGGGAGTATTATAAGCATATCCAAGTCCAAATTTATCACTATAACCTTTTTGTGATACTAGAATATTATTAAGACTTTCTTTTCCTTTATGAAATTTGTATTTGGAATTCTTTAACTCAAGCATCTCCTTTGAAAGCTTCTCATTCTCTTCTTTGCTCTTATCAAGCTCACACTTTAAAGTGCTAGAGGCTTTCAAGTCATTGGAGATTCGCTCATTTGATGAAATTATTTTTGAAAATTTATTTTTCAAAATCTCAAATTCTTTTGACATCTTTGAAAATTCTTACTTATAAAACTTTATCTTTGAAAGTAAATTTTTACATTTTAAAACAAGTTTGCTCACAATAGAGCTCTCATCATTATCATCATCATTATCATAATCAAGTTCATCATCATCACAATGAGAAGAATAAGAAATAGATGGTACCTCTTTGTCCTCAAGAGCCATGAAGCATAGATTGGCCACTTTTTGGTTCTCCTCCTCCCTTTTAGAATCGGATGAATCATCCCAAGTTACTTTAAAGGCCTTCTTCTTTTCTTTAGCTCCTTTGTGCTTGAACTTGAACTTTGAACATTCATTTCTTATATAACCCAGTTTCTTTCATTTATAGCAAGTGACATCTTTTGGCCTCCTTCCTTCATTCTTCTTATTATCTCTTTGTCTTGAGAAATTTTTCTTTCTAAAAAATTTCTTGAAACCTCTAGTGATCATATCTGTCTCATCATCATCATCACCACTAGAGTCCTTAAGAATTTCTTCTTCACTATCATCTTGAATAGCTTTTAAGGCAATCCCCTTTTTCTTCTCTTTTTTTCCACTTTCTCTTCCTCTTTTTACTTTAGAGTGAGCTCATGAGTCAATAATTTTTCAATGAGAATTTCGGTAAAGAGCTTTGATAAATTATGAGCTTCCTTAATAGAAGTGACTTTTGATTCCCAATCCTTCTTGGGTAGTACTCTCAAGATTTTTGTGTTGACTTCTTCTTTCGAGTAATGCTTTCCTAACTTCCTCAAGGTTGTAAGAAGAGTTTTCATTCTATTTGTCATTTTGGTGATGGATTCTTGAGGCTTCATCTTGAATAGCTCATATTCATACACATAGAGTTGAACCTTCTTACTTCTTACTTGAATATTTCCTTCACAGTGGTTCTCAAGAGTCTCCCACACTTCTTTAGCCAAAATATAATATTATACTTTACCACCTTCTTCTCTAAATAAAGATGCAAGAAGAATGGTCATAGCCTTCTTGTTCTTATAGTTATCTTCCTTTTGATTTTGGCTCCACTTGGCTCTATCTACAAGCACTTGTACTTTATTAACTTCTTCGGTTGAGGGACTCTATCCTTGAAGCACCACATCCTAAAGTCTAATAGGATCACTACCAAGATATAGCCCAACCTTGTACTTCCAATGAGGATAGTCATTTCCATTAAAGAATGTTCTAAGAGATTGAAAGGTTAAAAATTCACTCCCCATGATCTTAATTCTAGCAATAAAGCACCTAGAAATTAAGCTCTGATACCAATTGAAAAGCCTTAGAGGGGGGTGAATAGGGTTAATGATGATTTAAGAGAAGATTAAGAAAATTGATAAGCACAAGGGTAGAGAAATAAAGATAGCAATCACACAAATGCACAATGATTTAAGAAGTTCAGATTTTCAACAATCCTACGTCTCCACCTAACTTATCCCCAAGTTATGATTTTCAATACCTACACCAATCTTATTACTTGATTATGTAACAACAAAGATGAGTCTTATCACTCAACTTAAACCTTACAATCAATATATTTTTCTTGGCTCAACACAAACCATAAGATCTATAACCTCACTACCCAATTCTTCAATCTCAAAAGAAAGAGTAGATGAAGAGAGGTCCTAACTCTATCACACAAGCCAACTCTCAAACACCTTGTATAATTCAATAATTTTAGAGTTTTGAGAAAATGTTTAAAGATAATTGAATCCTTCACCAAATCATGTAACCTTCTTAAATGAAGTTGGAAGGCTTGTGTTTATAGTGAATATCAAAAACTAGTTGTTGAGAAGTAAAACACTTGCCCAAATTTTTCTTCAACCTTTATTAAATGAAAAATTAGCTTTTGTACAGAGAAAGTGCTCCTCATGGTCGTGACTAGCTCCTTATGATCTTGACTTATAAAAATATAGCCGTTGAAGCAAATTTAGACCGTTGCAAGTGCCCTCACGATCGTGGGCATCCTCCTCACGATTGTGAGGGGCGCTGCCAACTTGGTTCTGAGCTAAATCTTCAGCATGCTTTTCACGAGTTGGCTCACGAACGTGAGGGGCACTCATGAGGGGCACTAGAGCTTACTCACTTGGTCTTTTGTATACTCCATTCTCCTTACGATTGTGACCCCTTAAAACCTTTCTAAATCTTCAATTTTTGACCTTCAAAACCATTCATATGTATTAGGCTTTGATTGGAGTTGTTCTAGTAGGGTCTTGAGGACTTGATTAAGGTTCAAGAAATAATGTGCACTTGTCTTTGATTATAACTATAACTATAACCTAGCTTATAATCATACTTAGATAAAAGCATTAGTTGATCGCAATTGTTTGTTAAAGTCAAAACCAAGGTTAATTAGATTGATGATCATGCAAATATCCAACAATACATGTCACTTAAATTCATCGGATTCATGAAGTAAAACTAACTTATCCTATGTCCATTAATGTAAACATGCATTTACACATGGATAGACAGATTAAATTAACAAATACAACATGAGAAATCTGTAACAGAGCACCTATATATAATTCTAATTTTTTTATTCTGAATTTTAAGCAAAAATGCAGCATAAAAAATGTAAAACTTAGCAGCTATTTATGTAGCATATACTTACTGTGTTCATAATTTTATACTTCACAAATACTAAGATTTCCTTGACAAGATATTCTCCACCATTTCAAGGTCTTGTGTAATCTCTAATATAAATAGAAACAAAAAAAATATTGCAAAACATTAGAGTTTATTCATTTTCAATTTCATGTAAATAAGAAAGTAAAAGTTACATAAAATATAAGCAAGTATCATACCCAATTCAAAACTTTCAAGTTCTTCTAATATTTCTTCAATTTGAATAGATTTGATAAAACTTCTCAACCAATCTTGGCAGCATATAATAACTTGGGCTGTAGCCTGTAGTAGGAGTTAAAGAACTTCTAAACCGATCCAATATCCTGCCTCTGGTGCTAAATATTGATTCGGATGCCACCATTGATGATTGAATAGCCAAAACATCCTTGGCAACTTTTGACAAAGTAGGATATCTAACAACATTGATTTTCCACCACCCTAAAATGTAAAATTTATGAGTAAATTTTTCTGAAAACTCCACTAAACACCTATCTAACTCCCCATTGGCAACCATTTACTTTTCACTTTCCAATTGTAGAAAATAATCATCAATCTCTTCATCCATGGTGCCATCCTCGTTAAGCTGATTATAAGAACTTCCCACTTTTCCTAATCCCTCTTCTTCACTTGAATTCTTATATTCCTCCATCAAAACTTGCAAGGCATTTGTTACCCTATCTACCAATTCATTTGCATCATTCTCACTATAATAGGTAGTGTATTTGACCCTCAAATAATTCATTTTATATCTAGGGTCTAACATTACCACAACAAAAAGCATAACATTCACCTTATTGAGTAAACCCCAATACTTATCAAATTTTTTCCATATTTTCTTTCCCATTTTAGCCAAAGAAGAATCATTACTTTTTTCAAAAGTTTGCAAGTCTTTTAAAATTTTCATTATCTCCGAAAAATAAACATTAGAAGTACAATACAAAGAACCGGACACTTTATAAGTGACATCATAAAATCGTTTAAGAAACCTAGTAAGGTTCCTTGCATTACTCCAATCTTGTTCACTAGGTAACTCATCTCCAAATTCAATTATATATTTACAATCCACATCCTCTAATTTATCAAAAGCCTTTTAATAACTTAAAGTAACTTCCAACATCAAATATGTAGAGTTCCATCTAGTTAGACAATCTAATTATAAAGAAGATTTACACTTAATATTTGTTAGCTCACAACATTTTTTGAACAAAACTAACCTTTGTGGGCTTCCCTTAACATACTTAACAACTTCTCTAATTTTATCAATAGAACCATAAGCAAATTAAGACCATCTTTAACAATCAATTGCAATATATGAGCAACCCATCTTATATAAAAAACATCCCCACCCATAACAAAAGTATTTTTCTTTAATAACCTTTTCTTTAATTGTTGAATTGTAGTATTGTTAGATGATGCATTATCAATAGTGATGCACATAACCTTCGTCAATCCCTATTCATCCATGCAAAGGTCAACATCATTCCCAATATTAATCCCTTTGTGACTTTTAACAATATAAAAATTCAGAATCCTCTTATGCATATTCCATTTTGAATCAATAAAATGAGCAGTCAAACATAAATAACACATATTTTGAATACTTGTCCAAGTATTAGTTGTTAAAGAGACACTTTGGCATTGAAATTCAAGTAAAGCACGCAAATTTTTCTTCTCTTCAATATATAAAGAAAAATAATCTCTTGCTATAGTGAACCTAGATGGAATTTTAAGTTGAGGAATGCCTACTTGAATAAATTCCTTAAACCCTTCCCCTTCAACAAACCTAAATGGTAGCTCATCCCTTATAATTATCCTAGCCAAAGCATTTTTAGTAGCTTCTTGATCAAATTTCTAACAAGTTAACTTAGAATTTTCAAACTCATATGGACTTTGAAAATTTTTAGTAGCTTCTTGATCAAATTTATCTGGTAGCAGCAAGCAACTCTTTTTTATGTGGAAATTTCTTGTAACTTAACCTTAAATGTTTCTATAATGCTGAAGTACCAAAAGAACTCTTAGCTTGATAATCTTTACCATACCACACATATATTCGAGTATCGTATATACTCGATAGACTGGTATATTAGTTGTACGAGTGCTTAGCACTCATGGATACGCATAGCAGGGATTCTTACAAGTATAGGGGACTCGTATGTTTGTATGAGTATAAGAGACTCGTATGTTGGTATGAGTATCTGGGACTCATATGTTGGTATGAGTATCTAGGACTTGTATGTTGGTATGAGTATCCGGGACTTGTATGTTTGTACGAGTATCGAAGACTCGTATATTTGTATGAGTATCGAAGACTCATATGTTTGTATGAGTATCTAGGACTCGTATGTTGGAACGAGTATCTGGGACTCGTATAAGTTTTTATGTTAATATGAATGTCATGGATTCGTACTTGTTATACCTAATGAGTGTTTTAACACTTAATTATAAATGCTTGATCGTCCTATTCAAGTAGGGGAATTATTTATTCATCACTATAAGTTGAAAGAAATTATTTTATTTATGACTCGCAAGTTACAAATTATTTGGGTTTACTAACCCAATAATTCTAGACATTTACTGGTAATATTTTCTTAAATTATCTATATTCCAATATCTAGGAATCGTATTATTCTTCATGTCTTTAAGTCTATAAGCTCCTTTATTAGTTATTTCTATGACTCGATATGGGCCTTTCCAATTTTGTCCAAGCTTTTCCAGTGCTTGAGTTTCCTTTACATATTTTGGCCTTTCTCAAGACCAAGTCTCCAACGTTGAAGGTTCTCGGATGAACTCTTTTATTATGATAACGAACAATCTGTTGTCGTCTAGCCTCGGCTACAGTTGCAGCTTGTTCTCTCATTTCTTCTAGGATTTCTAAAGAGATCCTACAATTAACTTCATTTTCTGATTGGTCCAATCCTTTAGAGATCTTAAGTGAGGGGGATCCTATCTCAACTAGAATGATAGCATCCATTCCATATACTAGACGAAAAGTTAATTCTCCTGTTGCTTTTCTTGGGGTAGTGCGGTATGCCCAAATGACATTATAGAGTTCATCTGCCCAATCTCCTTTTTTTTTATTATCGAGACATTTCTTTATGCCTTGTAAAATAATTTGATTCGTAACCTCTGTTTGTCCATTCGTCTCAGGATGAGCTACTGAGGTGAATTATAATTTTATATTCAGATCGGAATAAAATTGTTTGAACTTTTCATTATCTCACATTGCTTCCCATTATCCGTAATGAGTGTATGAGGGATTCCGAATCTACATATTATTTCTTTCCAGAAGAAACTCCAAATCCTAGCTTATGTTATTGACGAAACTGCTTAAACCTCAATCCACTTAGTGAAATGGTCTATAGCCACAATGATGAACTTTCTTTGCCCTGATGCTAAAGGGAAAGGCCCCAGTATGTCCATTCCTCAGAGTGTGAATGCCCACGGACTGCCTATGGGACTCTGAATAGAGGCTATTGAATGAATTAGCTGGGAGTATACCTGGCATTTGTCACAGCTTAGCATGAGATTTTATGCATCCTAAGATAGTGTAGGCCAGTAATAGCCTTGTAAAATAACTTTTTTCACTAGGGTTGCTTGAGCTTTATGAGCTCCGTATATCCCTTCATGTATTTCCCTTAAAACATAATTTCCTTCTTCAGGAGATATGCATTTACTCCATAGGTGACTGATTGACCTCCTATACAGGTTTCCATTTTGTAATGAGTACTAGGCTACTTTTATTCAAATTTTCCTAGCTTGATCTTTATCTTCAGGTAGCTTACTTGAATCTAGATACTCGGCTATAGGCTTCATCCATTTCGCTATTTTATTAGTAGTGAGCACCTTGTTTTCTTCTGTAGATGGGCTAATGAGTTCCTCTTTAAGTTTCAGACTTTAGAATAAAGTCTCATTTTCTGCTGAAGATTTTGCTAGCGCATCTACTTCATTCTGACTTCTTGGAATTTGAATTATGCTCCACTGTTCTCCATTTTCCTCAATCCTTTTTAAAAGCACATGAGCTTTATCTAAGTATTTGATCATAATCGGATCTTTTATTTCAAAAGTCCCTTTCAACTGATTTACTATAAGTTAAGAATCATACAGTACTTTGAGGCGCTTAGCTTTTACTTCATTTGCCAATTTTAACCCTGTGATTAGAGCTTCATACTCCGCTGCATTATTTGTAATATGGTATGTTATCCGGACTATGTATTCAATTTTAATCTTTACTGATTCTATTAGGATAATTCCAGCATCGGAACCTTACTTTTCTGTGGCACCATCTACTTACATTCGCCATTCAGACTTCTCAATGTTGAGTTCATCCGATTCCGCCTTCTCTTAGATGAAATTGAATAACACTTGGGCTTTTATTACGGTTCATGGTTCGTAGGAGATATCATGTTCCCCTAGTTGAACTAACCATTGAACCAGTCATCCAGATGTCTCTGGTCTTTGTAGAACTTTTCTAAGAGGTTGATTTATTCTGATAATCATTCTATGAGCTTGAAAATAGTGTCAGAGCTTCCATGAGGTATGTACTAGAGCTAATGCCAATTTATCGATCTTAGGATAGCGGATCTTTGATCCTCTAAGGACCTTACTTACATAGTAGATTGGGTTTTGCTCTCCCTGATTTTCTCGTACAAGTATTGATGCTAAGGATTCATTATCTATTGACAGATAAAGGTACAATACTTCTCCGAGAGTTAGTCTACCCAGCAAAGGTGAGGAGACTAGGAATTTTTTGATGTCTTCGAATGCTAACTGACAATCAGCATTCCACTCAAATCTCTATGTATTCTTCAATGCTCAGAAAAAAGGGAGACATTTCCTAGTGGAGCATGACATGAATCTTCCTAAGGCTATTATCCATTCATTTAACTTTTGTAATTCATTTAGAGTTGCGAGTATTTTCATGTTGATGATCGCTTCCATTTTCTCTGGATTTGCTTCAATTCACCTTTAAGATATCATGAAACCCAAGAATTTCCCTGCCTTGACTCTAAAAACACACTTGCCAGGATTAAGTTTCACTTTGTATTCATCAAATGTCTTGAAGACTTGTTCCAGGTCCTTAGGATGATTCTCTGGGTTTCTGCTTTTGACGAGCAAGTCATCTATATACACTTCTATAGTATGCCCTATTTGTTCCTTAAAGATGAAGTTTATGAACCTCTAGTATTTTGCTCCTGCATTTTTGAGACCAAAAGGCATTACGTAACAATATAGTCCTTGATGAGTTATAAAAGATGTTTTTTCTTGATCTTCTTTTTTCATAGGAATCTGATTATATTCTTGTGCTGCATCGATAAAGCTATACATCCTATAACAGGCAGTTGAATAAACTAGCTGATTTATAGTTAGAAGAGGATAGCTATCTTTTGGACATGCTTTATTTAAGTCTGTATAGTCCATGCACATCCTATATTTCCCATTTGCCTTATAAATAAGGACTACTTTAGCTAACCACTCAAGATGCAAGACTTCTCTTATGAATCCTGCCTCCAGTAATTTAGAGGTATCCGCTGCTATAATCTTTTACCTTTTTAAAGTGAAGTTCCACTTTTTTTGTACCATTGGCTTAATAGAGGGATCAGTATTCAAGCTATGGGCAACTATATTGGGATCAATTCTGACTATTTTTTATGCCTATATTGTGAAGGTATTTGTATGATCTTAAATCACTTGTTTGATCTCCTTTTCCATATGGTCAGACATTTCTTTGCCAATTTTAACTAGCTTACAACTAATGAGCTTTAACTCATGGAGCTAATCGACCGGTTCAGGCCTTACTCCTTATTTTTCAGCATCAACAAAGTTCTCTATCGGGAAAGCTTCTAACTCATTTTTAGTTGTAAGCTGATAACACTATTTAGCAGTTTCTTGATCTCCTTTTATCACTATGACTCGTCCTGGGATAGGGATTTTTATCATCAAGTACTTGATACTCGTTACTGCCCCCGTCTCCCATAGGATTGGTCTTCCAATAACTCCGTTGTAAGAAAGCTGAGTGTCTACTATATTGAATAAAGCTTTCAGTGTAATATGCTCTGTTGAGTCTTAATTTCTAAATTCTATGTCCAGCTCAACACTGCCCATTGGTTGAACTGTTCCTCCATAAAAGCTTATTATTGGATTGGAGATTGGCTTTAGATCTACTGATGATCCTCCCATTGTTCGGAAGGCTTCCCATATTAAAATATTGACCGCACTCCTATCATCTACGAGTATCCTTTTAACCAAAAAGTTTTTTATATATGCCTTGATTACCAAAGCATCATTATGAGGTTGTTTGACATAAAGTCCATCCTCTTGACTGATTGTGATAATCGGAATGGAGGAATTGGCTCTTACCATACAAACTTCTTTCATGAGTCTTTTCTTTCTTCCTCCTGATATTGATTCACCACCAATTATTATATTGATGACTCCAGATACATCCCTACGAGTTCTTTTCGTATCCTCTTGATTTCTGCTTCGAGCTTCAAGGCTTCTTGGTCATCTTAGAGGATCCTCAGTAAATTTTCTTAATGATCTAGCTCTTACCAATCGATTTATCTCGATCTTAAGATCTCAGCATTCATCCATATTATTATCATAATCTCGATGATATCTACAATACCGATTCTTATCTTTTATTCTGATTGAAAGTGGATTAAGCTTCCGAGGTGTTGGTATGTCAATTCCGTTTTGTTTAATCCACATTAGGACCTCTGACCTTGGTGCATTCAAAGGAGCATACCTCTTATCTACATTCCTTGATCTGAAGTTTGAACTATATTTTTTTAGATATCTTTCTTATCATCCCTTTTCTTTACAGCTTTATCTTCGCTTTCCTTTTTCCGCATCTCCCTCCTATCTTCATTAAGGTCAATCAACTTTGTAGCAATAGCCATTGCTTCAGGGAAAGTTTGAGGCTTTTTTATCATTATTTTATCTCTGAGCTTTCCCATTCTGGTACCATACTTCAATACATCTATTGCTACTTTATTACTTAGATGTTCAATTTGCATAGCAATCTTATTAAATCTGTCAAGGTAATTTCTGAGAGTCTCATTATCACCTTGTTTACAAAGTCACAGATCATTTATACTTTTCTTTGGCGGAATGTTTGTGATAAACCAAGTTCTGAATTACTCTACTAACTTTTCAAATGTAAATATTGAGTTCTTTAGGAGATTATGAAACCATCTTTGAGCTGTATTGATGAGAGTAGTTAGGAATACTCGACACATTATGGCATCATTGATGTTCTGCAACATCATCTTCATTTAGAACATGGAGACATGAGCTATGGGATCACCAGTCCCATTATATTGATCTAAAGATGGGACCTTAAACTTTGATGGTATCTGCGTTGCCATTATGCTATTGATGAATGGAGTGCTTCCATCCAATATGCATTCCTATATTTCATCTGGTCCCATTCAGACTTTATACATTGCTTCACGTAATTGATGATTAAAGTCGGTCGTCTCTCTTAAAGGAGCATCAGACTCTCCTTCTTATTCTAAATTAGATTCATGTCCCCTGAGTGGTTGACTCTTATTTCCATGTAACTCGCCATGTCCATTTTGGAGTGGTGTTCGTCTATCTTGCTGAATATTACCTATGGCACCGGTTGGTGCTGCGGATGTAAAGGGATAAGGGATATCTCTAATTTGAATTCTTGTGCCTATGTCCTAAGTGACGGTATAATAATTATTATTGTACAAAGTGAAGTTGAGATTTGAGACTGTTTACTAATGCCTCTTTGTACAATGAAGGTAAATTTGATGGAACGAATGACTGACTTGCTTCAGCCATGTTTAGTAGAGTTAAAAATTCAAGCGGATTTAGGAAGAGGACGGTTGGAAGAGATCTTGGTACATGTTAGAAAGGAGCATAATAAAATGGAGATGCTCCGATTGATAATTCCAATCGTGAATTATGTAAGGGCAAATTTAATGGTGGAGTGAATACTTCAGAACTTCCAACATGAGGCTGAGTGGAGTTCTCCCCTTGAGTAATTGGTGGAATTACATACGTAAGCATTGTAGATGTGGTAGATGATATTACCTGTAAAAGCGAAGGCTCTAAAATGTTGGCCACATGTCGAAGCATCGCTTTAAAAAATCAATAAAAGAGCTAAAATTGGGAAAATAGAACTTTTTCCACAGACGGCACCAATTGATGAATATGTAATCTCCTCAAGACCTGTAAGCACAAGAGAAAAACTAGGATGAGCCTGGGATCCTTGATCCACAGGTTCTCCGATGCTTAAGTCAGAGGGAATCTATTCCAGTTGAGTTATTTAAGAGAAAACATGTACTCATATAGACATATGAGAGACATGCCTAATCCAATTCAAATTAGCAGTTTGAGTCCCTGTCTCTTACCAATTAGGTTTTTATCCCTAAATAAAACACTGATCATATATCCTTTCTAGGATTTGATTTTACTTGGGTTTAAGCCATAAAGGCCTTATTTTCCTAGGACTATCAAGCTCCAAATCAAAACAATCATTAGATATCAATTTATTTTCATAAGCTCAAAATAGCCATTTTTCTGTAATTTTCTTGTTTAAGCAATTTTTACATTTTCTTTGCCAAATTCCTGTTATTCTCAACCGTATTTTCTAATTTCATCATTCTTGTAAGTATTTTATCAGTAAAAATCTCCTATTTTGCTAGTTGTCAATTTGAAAAAATTATTATTTATAACTTACTATTCAAAATTAAAAAACTTTCCGTTAAAATTCAAGAAAATTGTAGTAAAGGCGTTTGCGAACTCACAATTTGTTTGAAAAAGTCAGAATCTTATTAAGAAAGAAATTTCTTCTGACACACTCGCTTGATTGAGCCCCGATTAAAAAAATTGAAGAAACATGTACTGATACTTGATAGAGAGAAAACTCCACTCAGAAAATTCGCTCATTAGAAAATTCCACTCAGAAAATTTGCCCATTCTTAACTTTAATGCCACTTCTTTTTTTTTACAGTAACAATAATTTCGTTCATATAAACCAACAATATATCAATAAAAATATTGATATAAATCCGCTAAAAACCATTAAAGGATGAAACTGTGAAATATTCATATCTTCAAGGTTAATAGCATAATAAATCGGCTCAAAGCCTACACATTTAAAAATTCTATAATGACTAGAATACCTGTGACTCCAGTGCTACAACATACTGACAACCATAATCGGATCTGATATATCTGTTGAATTGAATATGCTTTGTTTGTCTGAATTGCCTACATACAAAAAAATACCGCAACAAGATGACAAAAACCAAATGCTGCAATAAGATGGCGAAACCACAAAAACAAACAATAACAACCCTAAATCTATGTGAAATACCCACTTATTTTATAATTTAATTGATAAAAAAGATATATAGAGGGGTGATTTTAGGGCAAAAATCATCCCTCTCTGCTAACAAAAATGAAAAGTAAAAAGAACAAAAGAGAAAAGTTAGAGAGAAAAGGAGAGAGGGAGGCTAGGATTTTTTATGTTGCTCCATTTTATGACGATGAATGGAATAGAAATTAATGCCACTTCTTTTAAATAATCCAAGAAAAATAAAAATTTTAACATGGTTAGAAAAAAGATTTTTAATATCCTTTTTTAAAATGGATGAATTAATAATTCTACACTAGTGAATATTGAAGTATGGGAAAATTTTGGAGCTGAATATTCAATATATACATAAATATAGATAACT
Source organism: Macaranga tanarius (assembly GCA_949673435.1). NCBI lineage: Eukaryota > Viridiplantae > Streptophyta > Magnoliopsida > Malpighiales > Euphorbiaceae > Macaranga > Macaranga tanarius. Next base: position 14,013 of record CATIWO010207299.1, read on the forward strand.
ATAATTAAATAAAAATTAATTCAATAAATTTTTACTTTTGTTTAAATAAATGCAAATATTTGTACTAAAAAAAGGAAATCCAATAAATTTTTACTTTTGTTTAAATAAATGCAGATATTTGTACTAAAAAAAAGGATTTTCTACAAATATTATTATTTAATAAAATATAAAAAAAAATACTTTTATTGGGAGATTCTACAGTAGCTTTATTTTTTGAATACTTTATTTTTATTTTATCTCTATTATTATTGGATGAGAATGTATTAAATTATCCAATAGTGATTATTAATAAAAGAAATTTTATTTGTAAAAAATAAAGTAATATAATTTAAGAATTAATTAATGAAAAATTGCTTGACAAACTTTTAGACTGAATTTTTTTTTTTCCTTTTTCTGGAACGCAATAAACCCCAATTCTCACCTTACCGAAGCCAGCTCAAAATTAAAAAACCTTCTACTCTCTTAATTCTCCAGCCCAAAACAATTCATCCCTTCTTATACGGTTCCGCCACGAGAGAGAGATGGCGATACGTCGCCTGTTGTTGCTCTTGAAACCATTTGACGAGTACCCAGTTAGTCAATCCAAGAGTCTCTTTCGCATCACCAATCCTCAGGTATATGCATTACACTAATGTTTTTATTTGCTCACCACTTTATTTCTTTTCTTGGTTCTTCAACTTGCATGTTCTATATATAGTACTGTTGCTGTTTGATAAAATGTCACAGACATGTTGATTTTTTAAATGCTTAAAAAATGAATTTGAAATTCTGCATAGTTCAGATTTTTTTAAGTTCATAGCTTCATTCTTTTTCTTCCTATTATTCTTGGTATTTCTTTTGTGCGCCACATTGAGTATTTGCGAAGAATCATCAGTGTAGGAAAATTTATTTTGTTCAATAACGTAAAGGGGCTCAAGCCCAAATTAGTTTATTGGCATCCAAAATTTTCCTCCAAAAATGTATGGTGTTGCCATACAAAATGTCGCACTTGATAAATTTTAGAATCAACTGAAAGATGGGGTAAAATTCAGCGGTAAATTCGATCACTGGTGACACAACCAGTGAGATGAACCTATCTTCCAATGCAACTTCTTGATTGCTGTCAAAACTTCATTGTCATTATCTCTGCCATTAGTTCCTTACATTTTTCACATTCAAAATTGGTTGCTGAGTAAATGAGATTAGAATCATCAGAAAGCAAACTTATTTAGAAATACGCAATAATTTACTGGGAAAACTTAATACATATGCACTCTCTTCTTTCATTACCAGATTCATTTTCAGGACTGCTGTTGTTAGTGCCATAACTCTAAGCATAATCTAACCTCATAATACCTTGTACTGTAGTCTTTTCCTGTTAAAGCTTATAGACACTAGAAAATTGGACGTTAAAAATGTACCTCTAGTGAGGAGCGCTGTGTTTGACCTTTTCTTTCTCCTCCAAATTATTCATATTTGTTTTCATTCAAATTATGAGAAAATCTAGATAGATGGTTTTCCTTTTCTAGTGTTTGCTGATACTAGGATGCTTGGTACTGCATTTATGTTCTTTACATCCATAAGAAAAGTAAAGGATAGGTATGTGTCCCTTATTCTCTGTCAAGTCTGTCATTTTATCTTTTTGTTGCTGCGTATCAGTCTCTCTTGCATTTCAGCGTGGCGCAGTTGGCAGTTGGTATAAATAATAAACCATCATCAACAAATCTTGAAGGTAATTTAGAATACTGTATAATGTGTGTTATTATGTAAAAATCACCTTAAGAAACGCAATTGCATATTTCCCTGGGGCTTTAAGGAATTATTTTTGGATATCGATAATAAGATTTTAATTTTTGTCCAAGGGCAATTCCTTTGATCAAGAAATATTTAAAGGATATCTAATTTATCTGCCTGTCCTCTTCTCGTTCTGTACAAGAATTTTTTACTTAAGCTATTATGTATTTCTAATTTGATGTAGCTTGGAGGTTTTGCAGTTTTTACATTATCTGGATAACAGGCGTAAGATTCACAAGGATGCCATAAACTTCTGTCAAGACATATTGCGGCAGAAATCAATTGATTGGGAACCTGTTTTACGCACTAGTTTATCACAACCAATCCATGATTTTGATTTAGTTGTTACAATCGGTGGTGATGGGACTCTTTTGCAAGCAAGTCATTTTATGGATGACTCAATTCCAGTTCTAGGGGTAAATTCAGACCCCACACAAATTGAAGAGGTTAGTTTACTTCTCGGTCCAATTGCTGGACAATGTGCTGCATGACCAATTGGGAATCTCATTATATGTTTTCTTGGTGCAGGTGGAACAATTTACTAGTGATTTTGATGCTACTAGAAGTACTGGCTATCTATGTGCAGCTACCGTCAAAAACTTTGAGCCAGTAAGACTATTATATAGGAATAAGATGAGTAAAGGGAAATTCATTTGCTTATGTATATCTTGTGTAAAATATATATAGTGCTGTGGTACATGGACAGAGTACAGAAGTAACTAGGAAATTTTGCATTGATTTAATGCTTGGTATCAGAGTTAGCATGAATTGATGAAAGTTAAGAGGGGCCACTTGGCAATGAAGTTTTATACTGTGTTGCATGTGTTGAGTTCACCATATCCCTTCACCAATTTCTATCTCTTTACATCTTTCCTCAATTAGAAAGCTTTCCTTGCAGAAATTGGTTTCCTCAGTCTCTCTTTCCCATTGTATTTGTTTTACATGCAGATATTGTCTTCAGTAAAATGCACAAAATTTTTACAAATAGAGCAAATTCATGGTTTAATTATTTGATAATGGGTATCATTTTCAGGTGCTAAATGAAATCCTTGCTGGTCAAAAAATTCCTTCTAATTTAACAAGGATGTTGGCCAGTATAAATTCCGAACCGCTGTCTACATATGCTCTTAATGACATGTTGATTGCACATCCATGCCCTGCAACAATTTCACGGTTCTCATTCAAGTAAGACATTTCTCATTGAAATTGAGCTATTTTGTAGTGTATATAGTATTTTGCTATCACCTGACGTCCATTGTTATTCTGCTTGTTGGCAGAATTCAAAGGGATGGTGAATTATGTGCTCCATTAGCAAATTACAGATCAAGTGGTCTCAGAGTCTCAACTGCTGCTGGGTCAACCGCAGCAATGCATTCAGCAGGCGGGTTTGTAATGCCTATCTTGTCGCAGGACCTCCAGTATATGGTAAGGGAGCCTATTTTAAGTGGAGCAGTCATCTCTAGCATGAAACATGGGATGATTAAATCAGATCAGTCATTGGAGGTCATGTGGTTTTCTGAGAAGGGTGAAATATACATTGATGGTTCTCATGTACATCATTCTATAGAATACGGAGATACCCTTCAAATATCTTCCAAGGCCCCAATTTTGAAAGTCTTCTTGCCTAACCACATCTTGTCATAGAAATATAGGATGTTTAGTTGATGATTGTAAATATGATCCTAGAGTTAGAAAGGAAAAACATGGAAATTTTGTGCACATCAATAACAAGTATATAAAAATACCCCAATGCATTTCTTGTCTATACAAGTAAATATGGTAATTTATAGGTTTTGTCCTTGCTATCTTAAATCTAATAGTCTGCGCCCTGCTAAATTAGGGAGTAGATTCAAGTCATCACATTTCCTTCTCTTTTCTCTCGTATGATACTACCAACTAATTGTGTTTACATTATTTTTATCTCTTTATATTTATTTTATAGAAATATTAATAGCTGTTTAATCCAATATTTTTGTACTAACTATTTGTACCACCTAGTTTGTTATTATTTGATCTGTTAAATATAATTTTTAGAAATATATTATTCATTATGGAAAGGAAATTTTTTTTTAATATTGTTCACTATGGAAAGGACAACATTTTTTATATACCGACTCAATAGAAAGGAAATTCGTTCTGCCCTTTTTAATTGGAAAAATTGCAAATTTGGTGTATGAACTTTTTAATTTTTTCTATTTGAGTCTCTTAACTTTTTTTTTTTTTTTTTGCAATCAAGTTTCTGAACTTGATAAAAATGTATCAATTAAGTGTATCCGGCCGATTTTGATGCTGAGTGTGTGCTTACTCAGATCAAATGGACCCACATTCATGTTAATCATCAGCCTCATCAGTTGCTACATGTTCTATATGGTCAAAAGACAAAATTACTCCCCAACTTAGGCTGAATAATTGTATTTTACATTATTTCAGAGCTCTAGCTAACTCTGAATCCACGCAGCCTCAACATGAATTCCTCTCGCTCTTAATTTTATCTGCAAATACACCGAATTTTTGAATGATAAGGTAGAAAAGAACTAAGAAGATGAAGAGAGGGGCGGTTTGAGGAACTTGGATTGTAGGAGCAGTGGGAACGATGAAGGAGAAGAAGAAGAAGCAATAGCAGAAGTAGAAGCAAGGAGAGCCATGGCCAATTGGCTTTCTGTTGAAGTGGGAGTGAGTTTTTGGGTAATCAACTTAGTTGCTGAGGTTTAATGGGTTTTTGTCCATTTAGAAACATCATGGTCTGCAACTGATCCATCATGAACTCTGTCAACTTGTGCATTAAGTCTAGAGGCTTAATCTTCCCTTCGTCCTCCACGACCTCCTCATTGTTGACTTGCCATCTACTATGGTTTTGTGTCATCGATTTGCTAAAGAGTAAGGGCAAGCTCACCTGAAGAGCAATCAGGTTCTATTGAAGGAGAGGGGGTTCGTTTGTTACAACGATTACAATCGGAAAAGGATCCGATGGTGAAGAGGCGAGGATGCTTGAGATCGTCATCGTAGGGGCATCGATCAGTGAAGAGGTTGACCACACTATGAAGGAGTTGCCCGAAGTCGTTATGTCAAGAACAACCTTTGTTAAAAAAAGGAGCTGCCTTGGTCGCCTGAAGTCCGGTTGCCGCGGAGCGAGGGAGCAGCAGTAGTGGGTAGGATTATTCGATGAAAATGCAAAGGAAGCAGCAACAACAACCTTTTTTGAGAGTGTTTTGTGTAAAAACCCTAATTGAATGTAGAAGATGAGGGCAATTTTATCCAAGTAAAGTTTTTTTTTTAATTTTTTATTTAAGGTAGCATATGTGACGATTGATGTGGCAGTTTATTAAGACAACAATGGAGTCACTTGATCTGACTAAGCGCCTAAGCAGCACTAAATCGATCAGAAACACTGCATTAATATATTTTTTTAAAGTTTAGACACTTGATTGCAAAAAAAAAAAAAAAAAAAGGTCAGACACTCAAATAGAAAAAACTGAAAAGTTCAAACACTAAATTTACAATTTTTTCCTTTTTAATTTAATAACACTTGTACAATTCATTAATGGGATAAATGCACATATGGTGTCTAAACTTTTTTACTTTTTCTATTTTAGTATTTGAATAATTTTTTTTTACAATTAGGTGTCTGAACCTGCTAAAAATTTTTAAAATTATGTCTCTAGTAGGTTTTACATGTTAAAGTGCCTATATAACCTATTTTAAGCAGTAAATTGACTTAAATACCCTTCTTTTATATTAAACTTTATTTTTTTTTACTGTAATAATTTTTATCTATCAATCAAACAAGAAAAATTAAATATAATTTTTATTTTTATTTTTTAATTTATTAATTATAGTGGTTGAATTTAATTTTTTATTCATGATTTTAGTCATTCTAAATTTTTATTCACTACAAAAATTATTTTATTTTAATTATAATAAATAAAATTTTATTTATAATTTATTTCAGTTAAATTCTATTTTTCTTTTTACTCTTTAAAATTTAAAATTTATATTTTATTTATTTTTCTATAATAATATTTCAATTTTATTTTTTATTTTAGTTCATTTTAATAATATTCAGTATATTTTTTCAAATATAATATATATTAGTGAAAAAAAATTAAATTAAAAAAATAAATTAAAATCTAATATAAAAAAGCATTTAAATCAATTTATAGTACTTTAACCACTATAATCTAATATTCAGTATATTTTATCTTAAATGTCCTTTTTTTATATTAGATTTCAATTTCTTATTTTTTTCAATTTAATTTTTTTCACTCATATATTAAATTTGAAAAAAATACTGAATATTATTAAAATAAAATAAAAAATATAATTGAAATATTAACATAAAAATAAAAATAAAAATAAAAAAAATAATTTTTTAGTGAATAAGAATTTAGTTTCACTAAAATCATGAATAAAAAATTAAATTCTGCCACTATACTTAGTAAACTAAAAATAAAAAATAATATTAATTTTTCTAATTTTGTTTAATAAATAAAAAATAATTTTTTTATTTTTAATAATTTTCTAAAAAATTATTAGAATAAAAAAGAAAATAAAGTTTAACATAAAAGATGAGTATTTAAGTCAATTTATTGCCTAAAATATGACACATAGTCATTTTAACCTGTAAAACATGCTAAAGATACCATTTTAGAAATTTTTAACAGGTTCAGACACCTAATTATAAAAAAAATTTGTTCAAACACCAAAATAGCAAAAGTGAGAAAGTTCAGACACCATTTATGTATTTATCCCTTAATTTAAAGAAAAAAAAAGTGATGCACAATATAAATCTTAACAAGGAAACTTTTTTCTATTTTCTATAACAGCGACCTGCCCAACTGAATTTTTTTTTCTTATTCATTATGTTTTCTTTATTCAAATGGCCATGGGAGGCATAATTTTTAGCAGTACCATACAAACATATGCAGCTATACAAATATCTATAATAAAAAAATTATTGAATGAATTTTTTTTTTTTGAAGTAATGAACTTCTTGAAACACATACTGAGATCATAAAGACATATCACATACAAAGCTATTGCAAATGATGCTCCAAAAGCTGGGTTGTCTATGAAGTCGACTATTAATCTGATAACTACACAAACTGGAAGCAATGAGTTGAATGAATTTTTAGATACTGATTTCAAAAATTATGTACATTCCAAGCACAGAAAAATTATCATAAAAAGGAGATAAAAATATGCAACGATCAAGAATTTTCATAAAATACAATTGGAATATTTATTATTTCATTTAGTGCAACTTTATATATATATATATATATATATATATATATATATATATAAAGTTCTAAACAAACATATTAGAATGATGATTCTGTCGTTCTTGACAGCTTTTTTCTCTGTCGCTTTCGACAGTTCTAAATATCTTCTCTTGTCTCATTCAATTGTGAGTGATTTTTTTAGTCCCTTTTTCACTTGGTATGGATAGGTTTAAAGATTTATCCCTTAATGATGATTCGGTTGTGGGAGGTATCATTGAGGACGATAATGATGCCGATGTATTTGCTCTCGATTGGCAATGGTGCTTGGTTGGGAGATTTCTTACTGATAAGGCTGTGAATCTTAATGCCATGCAACATACTCTAGCCACAGTCTGGGAACCTGCCCGTGGTATGTACGTGAAGGAATTAGGTCTCAATTTATTATGATTTCAGTTTAACCACGAAATAGGATTTACTCATATGGTTGATAATGGACCATGGACGTTTGATAATCATCTTTTTCTGTTCAAAGTCTTAGAACCAGAGGATCGTCCTTCATCTCTTTTGTTGTTTGATGCAATATTTTGGGTTCAAATTCATGACCTACAGGTGGGGTTCATGTCAGAGAAAGTTAAGAAGGTGGCAGGGAATTATATTAGTAAATATATTTCGTCTGATCCCCATAACTTCTCGGGTGATTATCATAGCTTTATGCGTATAAGGGTGTCCCTGGATATTCATCACCCTTTGAAGCCTGGGATGAAAATCAAAAAGCCTAGTGGAGAGTGGGTTTGGATTTCTTTCAAATACGAGAAACTTTCTTTATTTTATTTTACTTGTGGACGGCTGGGACACCAGGATAGACATTGTGATCTTATCTTTAATAGAACAGTTAAGTTGGATGATAAGCTGTTTAGTACTTGGCTTCGAGCTTCATCAACAGTTGATGGTAGGGCTGAAGTGGTTGTGTGGGAAAAGGATTGGCAAATTGTCATCGGAGACGGTGGTGGAGAAGGCTTCGGTTAGTGATGGTGCCCTCTCTACCGTTACCACAATTGATGTGCTTCATAAGGAAAATGTGGTTACAGAAGTTGAGGACATAATCAGGGGTACTCATTTTCCTACATTAAGGGATCATGGGATGTCTAGCGAAATTCATGGAGAGACTCTCTCAGTTGTGGTGTCAGGGAAGTCATCCAACGTGGACCATTATCATGTTGTTGACTTTTCTTTGGGTTCTATAAAAGGTGGAGAAATTACTATTACTGATTAAAAGAGAAGACAAGTTATGAAGGGAGTGGGCTCTGTTCCAATGATCACAAAATGCTCTGATGGATTTTTTGAGGTATCTGGCCTAAAAAATATGAGTCCGGCGGGTTTTGGTTCCCAGACCCGCCCAAAATTATGATGACCTTATGCTGGAACTGTCGCGGGCTGGGTAACCCACGAACGGTTCAGGTGTTGGTGGACCTGGTCCACGATAAAAAGCCCAATTTTATTTTTCTTTCAGAAACTTTGTGTAGTTTTGCTAAAGTCCAACGTTTGAAGTCTCTCATTCATTTTGAGGGTCTTTTTGTAGTTGAAGCCCAAGGTCACAGTGGTAGGCTGGCTTTTTTGTGGAGATCCAAGTATCAGGCCTATTTATTATGCTATGGAGCTACTTTTATTGATGTAGAGATTACTTCTGAAATTGGCAGTAGGTGGTGTCATATAGGTTATTACGGGTTTCCTCAAAGGTCTCGAAGGAGGGATTCTTGGCATTTAATCTCTTCTCTTGTAAATCGTTCTCCTCTTCTGTGGTATATACTTGGGGATTTCAATGATTTATCTATGGAATCTAAAAAATGGGGTGGTGGGGAAAGACCTCAATGGCTCTATACTGGCTTCAAAAATGCTCTCGATTTTGCTGGTGTGATTGATCTTGGTATGGAGGGGTGTTGCTTTACTTGGGAAAGGGGTCGGGGTTCATCGTCTTGGCTGCAAGAATGACTAGATCATGTAGTTGCCTCTCGGGGTTGGATGGATTTATCCCCAAGTTTTCAGGTGATTAATTTGGGTTTCCTTACTTCTAATCATACTCCCTTATTGCTCATTCCTTATTCGATTCATTCTGTTACTGTGTGTTCCCCTTTTTATTTTAAAAATTCTTGGTTAGTGGAACAGGATTATACAGAGCTAGTTTCTTGAAGTTGGGCTAGTTCATCTCACTTTTCTACTTTGGAACAATTGTCTATTTGCAGTAATGCTTTGGATCGATGGGGTCGCAGTTTTAAAAATAAATTCTGGAGTTTGTTGAAAAGACGGTTACTGTTCTTGGAGTAGAGACGTGATGCTTCTTCTGTTTTAGAGTTCAAACAGACCAGACAGGAGTTATTTACTACCTTACGTTAGTAAGAAGTGTATTGGCGTCAACGATCGAAGATTACTAGTTACAGACCGGTGATTCCAATTCCAAATTCTTTTATAAGGTTACTTCACAGTGCCATAAGGTTAACTTCACTAAGAAATTGCAAGCTGAAGATGGTCAATGGTTGGATTGGAATTCTGGTTTAAAGGAGCATATTCAAACTTATTTTTCTAAGTTGTTTACTTCATCGGCTACTCTTAATCCAGAGCTTCTCTCTTTTATTCCAGTTAAGGTTACCGCTGATCATAATGATAGTTTATTAAAGGATTTTTATAAGGAGGAATTCAGGGATGCTGTGTTCGATATGGGTCCAGACAAATTGCCTCGTGTAGATGGCTTTAATCTAGATTTTTATCAGTACTTTTGGTCACTGATTGGGATGAAATTTCAGCATCTTGTATTTCTTGGCTTCGTGCAGGTGAACTTCCTTTAGAGCTGCACAAAGCTGCAATAGCTCTTATCCCTAAAAAAGTGGCTGTCACTTCTATCACAGACCTCCAGCCTATCTCTTTATGTCAGGTATTGTATAAGGTGATATCCAAAGCTATCGCTAATCGTTTAAAGCAGATTCTCCTAGAGATAATTTCAGAGGAGCAGAGTGCTTTTGTTTCAGGACATCTTATCACTGATAATATGATGATCGCTGGAGAACTCTTTTATTATTTGAATCAAAAGTGGTAAGGGAAGGTTGGGTATGGGGCTTTGAAAATTGACATATCAAAGGCATTCGATCGTATTGAGTGGTCTTTTCTTTCTGATGTAATGGCAGCTTTAGGATTTGACCAGCGATTTATTAGTCTGGTTTGTATGTGTGTGTCCTCTATTTGTTATGTTGTTCGTAATGGCTCTCATTCAATGGATTTTTTTTGTGCCCCAACGAGGACTACGTCAAGGCTGCCCACTTAGTCCGTATCTATTTATTATTTACGTTGAGGGGCTATCTGCCATGATACGAAGGAAGGAAAATATGGGCTGTCTCTATGGGTGTGCTATCACAAGAAGTTCCCCTCGCATCTCTCGGCTGTACTTTGCTGATGATAGTATTTTCTTCTTTAAGGCTTCATCGTCTGAGGCTTTTTGCTTGAAATAAATTTTGGATGCTTATGCAGCTGCTTCTGGTCAATTGATTAATTTCTCTAAGTCCTCCATTTTCTTTAGCTCCAACTCTTCTAGTTCTGATAAGAGTGCAGTCTGTTCTATTTTGGGTGTTCCAGAGGCTAATTCTCATGACCATTACCTTGGTATGCCCCCGATAGTTGGTAAACATAAATAGCGGGTCTTTGCATTCTTGAAAGATCGGTTATGGAAATGGATTCAAGGTTGGAAATAGAAAAAACTTTCTAAAGTAGGTCAGGCTATCTTGCTTAAGACTGTAGCTTAATCCATTCCTAACTACATCATGAGTGTCTATCTTCTGCCTAAGTCCCTTTGTGATGACCTTGAAAAACTTATGAATCAATACTGGTGGTGTTCATCTGGGAATAAAAATGTGGGTATTAGATGGAAAGCATGGTCTGACTTGTGTAAACCAAAGTCATTGGGTAGTATGGGATTCCGTAAACATCGTGAGTTCAATGCTGCTTTGGTGGGTAAACAAGCGTGTAGGATTGCTACAAATCCTGATCTTCTCGTTTCAAGAATTTTTAGAGCTCGGTATTTTCAAGGGTCTTCATTTTTCAATGCCAAGATAGGTGGCGCTCCGAGCTATATCTGGCGTAGTTTAATTGAGGCTCAAGCTTTTATTAGTGTAGGTTCTCGATGGGTGATAGGAGATGGCACTTATGTTTGGCCTGCCTTGGATTGTTGGTTACCAGATATAACTAATCCTTATATTTCAGAGCCTGATTCTCCATCACTTGCTGGTAAGCATGTAACCGCTTTCATTAATCATGAGTCTACTTATGGAATCTCGAACTATTGAGTTCATGCTTCCTGCAAAGAGATTTGGGTCTTATTTTGAAAATTCCTATTGCAAGAGTTCCTAAACTTGATTCTGTTCCTTGGTGTTTGGAGAAAATGGGTAAATATTCGGTTAAGAGTGCATACAAATTCTTATCCAATTCCTCTAAAGATTAAATATTTTATTTGGCGCCTCTTGATAGCCACTCTTCCTTGTCAGTTTCTTTTACGTTGTAGGGGAGTTGATGTTGATCCAGGTGTCCAGTCTGTGGGAATGATTCTGAGAGTGCCCTTCATTTATTCTTTGATTGTTATTTTACCAAGGAATATTGGGTAGCATCTGGTTTATCTGTCTTCTCTTTTTTTACTGACAATATATTTGATTGGATTTCGGGTATTTTATGTTATGCTGAAGTTGACTCGCTAGTAAAGAGCCTTTATTTATATTGGGCTCTTTGGTACAATCGTAATCAGGCTGTATGGGCTTTCAAAGTTCTTTCGGTTGCTACCTTGAGAAAAATGGTAGAGTTTGTTTCCTCACAATGGGAACATGTTCAATCTTTGAGAATTCCATCTCTTTCTAGGTCTGCTGGTTGTATGGAACCTATTCTTTCGGCTTTTTCTTAGATCAAACCGCCAACTCAGTTTATCAAAGTTAACACATATACTGCTATTTTCAACTCTGCTGGTCGATATGGCATTGGCTGGGTGGTTCGAAATGAAGATGGTCTCTTTATAGTAGCTGGAGCTATTTCATTTGCTGGTATAGTTGATGTGGATGTAGCGGAAGCTGTTGGTATTAGAGAAGCTCTCAGCTGGATTAAAACTCAAGGCTGGTCAAATCTAATAGTTGAAGCTGAAGCGAAATTGGTTATTCAGGCTATCAACTCTTCTCTTCACATTGTGTCGGATTTAGGCATTGTGCTTCATGATATTTCTATTCTCAAATCTTCCTTTTCAAATGTAAGATTTTCTTTTGTAAAGAGATCTGTGAATCAGGTTGCTCACTCTATTGCTCAGGCGTCTGGTTCTTTGTTTGGTCTCACAGTTTTGCTGCATCCCCCTAGTCAAATTGTCTTATCTTCATTACTTCTTAATTTGAATTAATACATTTGGGTTTCCTTCAAAAAAAAATAAACAAATTAGAATGATAGCTCTAGGATAACAAACTCCTAACTTACTGCGAAATATCTAAGTACTCAGGCTCTCTCAAAGTTGAGAGAAGACATGGCACCCCACCTGCAATTTTCCAGCAAAATTTACTAAGCGATTCGCTGCACGATTCGCCTCCCTATTAACATGTATAATTTTTACATTCCAATATAGGACTGTGCAATAATCGACTGAGTCCGAATTTCCAAACTAACCCAAATGGAGTTATGGGACTGGATCAGCTGCCGAATAGGAGAAATCATCGGTTCGAGTGGAATAATCCAAAATTTTTGAATTTCTATTGGCGGTTCGGGGGAGGATATCATCCACTCAAACTGACCGAATTTTTGATATTTTATTATAATAAAATGATGTCGTTTTGTTTAGAGTTTGCACTATAAATAAATAAAACCTTACTCAGCCTTCACTCATTCTACTACCTCTCACTTACGCCTCTTCTCTTCTTTTCTAACTCTCATCTCCTCTCTTCACTCTTCAGAATCCTTAACCCTAACCACAATCATAATTCTATCTTATCTAATCCCTCTTTCCTCACTTATTTCTCCTTTGTTCTCTCTAAGTAATCAATTTGAATATTGTTTCAGTATCTTTTTTATTGTTATAGTTTCTGTCTTCTTCAATTTCTTGGTCTCTTTTTTATACACACTTACACAGAGCAAATCCTTTATTTGATTTGTGTCTTTGTTGGTTTTTATACTGAAAACATTAAAGATGTGTGTTCTATGGTATTTTTTTATTGAAAATGTGTAACTTTTTGAATAACATATGTGAAATTTTTTTTAATTTTCTTTGATATGGTCTCTATCTTTATAGATCTCTCATCGATGATAAAAAAATTGTTCTTTATGTTATAGATCTAGGTTAATAAATATTTTTGGGTATATTTTCTTAAAATTTTATAAATTTATATTTATAGATCTAATTATTATTATATAAATTTTTATAAAACTGATTTTTTAGTTATGAAAAAATAACTTCATAAATTCATACGATTTTATTTGTTCTTAAAATCTATTTGATTTCTGATTTTATAGATCTATAAAAAGATTATTTTTTAAAAAAATTCATGCATGCTTTTTTTGTTTTAGATATTTTGAGTTTGGTCTCTAATTTTATAGATATATGAAAAAAATTATGTATTTTTCACAAATTTGGAGTCTGATTTGTAGATCCATGAGTAAAGTTTATTTTTTATTAATAGTCTTGTGTAGTACATAACAATTTGTGTGTGTCCTAGTATGTTTCTGAATTTTGATTGTTGGACTTAGTGGAAGCTTAAGCCTTAAAGCATTAAGTTATAACGAAAAAGGGTGAAAGCTTAAAGCTATTCAATTATAACTTAATAAGTTAAAAGGGTGGGAGCTTATTAAGCCTGCTGTCTATTACTATGAGATATGATATTTCAATTCAACATGACAAAGATAGAGGCATTTAAAGGTATAACTTCATTTGTTGATTGCTTAATGCTCTTTGTCGTTATTTTTCTATCATTCTTTTATGACCTTCTAATATTTTGTTATGCTACTATGTTTGTTTCATTTTAAATTGCAGATGAAAAATACCATTAGCATTAATAATTCCACTGGTGCTCCTGGTTCTAATACTAAAGGCAATCTAGTGGAAGCCCTAGTGCACCAGTCCAGCAGACGCAGCCTCAAGTTACTGGAAAAAAAAAAGTAAAGATACTGAACCTAAATTTACTGTTTGGTAATATTTTGAGAGAATAAAGGATGATATCATATTGTGGTAAAGGGTAAATATATTTATTGTGCTGCTATTTATAATTGTCATTTAAAAAAACATGGCACTTCTTCTTTGAAAAACTATATGTTGCATTCATGAAAATCCCACATAAGCAGTCATTTTTAACATTGAAACCTGATGCAAATGTGGTAGAAGCACAAGATAACACACAAACTGGTATCAGAGGCATATGAATATTTGATCAAGGGTCAGTTAAAAATGCACTTGCACAAATGATTATCGTTAATGAATTGCAATTGAAGTTTATTGAAGAGAATGGTTTCAAAAAGTTTATATATGTTGCATGTCCTTACTTTAAGATACCTTTTAGGTAAACTGTAAATAGAGATTGTTATAAATTGTTCATAAATGAAAGATTAAAGATGAAAACTTTTCTTAAGTCATACTGTCAAAAGAATCAGCATTATAACTGATTCTTAGACATCCATCCAAAGAATTAATTATATGTAGGTGACTACTCATTTTGTTGATGATTGGTGGAATTTACAAAAAAAAAAAAAAATTCATTTGTGCTTGTTACATATCATGAGGGTGAATATATTACAAAAGCCTTAGAGATTTGCTTGCTAGACTGGGGTATCAAAAATATTTTTGTTCAATTATAGTTAATAATGCATCATTCAATGACATAGCTGTTGACTTTTTTTTTAAAAAAAATTATTAAGTTAGGGTGCATCTTTTGTTAGATTGAAATTTTTGCATATGAGGTATATTATACATGTACTAAATTTAATTGTCAGTGATGGTTTGAAAGAAGCCAGTGTTAGTGTTAAAAAGGTTAAGGAGGCTATTAAATAAATGAGGAATTCTCCTGATAGGTTGAGGAAGTTTAGGAAAATTTCTCATTTACTTAGCATTAAGACTGAGTCTTCATTGTCATTTGATGTGCCTACTACATGGAATTCTACCTACATTATGTTAAAAACTGCTTGTTTGTATTTGTGCCAAAAATCCATTTTTTTTATTGCTCATAATTCTTAAAAGCTCAATCCATGAAGAGAAAAATTTCTAGAATTTTACTTCTACTTTTTCATGTTACAAGTTAGTTTGGGAAGACTCTGGAAGACTTGAAGAGGAAAATTTGCGAAGCTGAAAATTAACATTATAGAGGGATTAAGACAAAAAGCTGAGAAATTAAGTGCTAAAGTACAAGAAAATACGTGAAAGCTCTAGAATTTTCTTGGGGGAAACTTGAGGAAGGAGCTAAAGCTTAGGGGAAAAAATTTGACAAGCACAACTTATAAAATTAATTCTTCACACATAAGACTATTGGTTTGCATTTTTTAATTGAAGAATTAATACTTTGCACATATAAAAGTAGTAGAGCAGAGGACAAGGGGAAATTCAACATCCAATCTAATAACCAATCAACAACGAACACTTATTATCAACAAATTAATACTACAACAATTTTTTTTCATTATTTTCAAATCCTGCAATTTATATTTTCCAGCTTTCCTATTTTAATTTTATTTTATCAAGTTTGTAGAAACTTTCTTATTATAAAATCTTTTGTCTTTCATTGCAATCAAGTTATACCGATTTTTTTTTTACATTATTCTCTTAAATTCACAAAACTCTACGTTAGAAACCAAACAAATTATGGTAAAAGTATTTGAAAATTCATAATCTTGTCTGAAGAAGTCAAGTTTACTTTGAGAAAATAATCCTTTGGCACACTCGCATTCATTCAAACACGGATTACCAAAAAATGATGCAACAATCTTTTGGCACACTCAGTGGGACCCAATTCAATGAGATGTTCAAATTAAAAATTAGAGAAGAAGTTTTCTGGATTAGTAATCTAACCAATTCGCTTATAAAAATAGGTGGTCTATTGAAACACCCTTATGGAAGCTTGGTGCCTTAGGATCAAAATTAGATCGAGGCACCTTTCTGCTCTACACCTTTTAGATCTACACCTTTTGGCTACTATCAGCACCTAATTTTGGACTACTGAAGAATACATTTAAAATCTAATAATGATCACCAAATTATAGAAAATACACGTAAAATGGCAGTTTGGTAGTAATTTGAATTAAATCCCAATTAACCTAAGTCCAAATTTTTAATTAAGAAATAAATTAATTCTAAAATTGCAGCAGCTATATTATTATTGCTAGGTTCTCCATTCCAAAACTACAATTATATTAATTCCTTCAGAAAATAAACCTGCAATAAGAAATAGTTAGAATACATAAACAAGATAAATAGATAAACACAATTCAATATGATCTCAACATATTCCTATATGGCATGTGTATTCCAAAATAAAAAATAGATCAAAATCATTCAAAATGTGAAAAAATATTATCTACCATGCTAGAAAGTCCTCCTAGCCTTACAAAGGCGATGCCTCATCATAAAGGTGTCGCCTCACTGCATTAAGGCAAATCTAGTCGCACCTCAGCACATTGGGGCGCCGCCTCTATGAAGAGGTGTCACCTTAGCTCACTTTTAACACGAAAACAAAATAGACATACATACATACCATACTTCTAAAGCCCTAGACAACAAGTAATTCATAAAGAAATGAGCTAATATATAACTACAAAATGTGAACATGCATGACAAAATTGATATAATGCAAAAGAAATAACAAAATAAAATCATCTGCTTCATTTAGGGTGGCCTAAATTATGCAAAGGTGGTGCCTTAGTGTTGAGGCGTCACTTTAGTGCACAAAGGCACAACCAAAGGTGCCTTAGTACGTTGGAGCGATGCCTCAACAATGAGGCGTCATCTTTATGACTTAGAGTATAAACTAGTACAGAATAATGAACAGTACAATTTCATACCAATTCTAACATGCATAAACATTAAAAACATATTCAACAGAATAAAAATGAATGATAATAATGTAATTCACATCATGTCGTCATTATCATGAATACTTATGACAAATTCTTTCAAGGAATGAAATAAAAATAAAGAGTTAAAAAATAAACCTATTGTCGGTATGGAATTTCAGCCTTCCTGTCTAGGGCCCTCAGAAGGTCTTAGCAACATAAACTGATGCTTATATAGTATAAATTCGAATTCTAAATTACCTTTCAAAGCCATGAACCTGAAAGCCCTTATTTTTAAATTCTTCTTTGAAACCCCTCTTTGATTAGCTCAGCCTTAGAATGTTGCTATTCCAGCATCCTCTTTGACACAAAATGCCTATCCTTTGCTTCCTTTTAGCCACTCCAAGTTTTCTCTTTTTAATAGCTATAAAGGTCCTTTTTTGCTTTCTTGCTTAATTCTTTCTTTCTTTCTTTCTTTTTTCTCTCTTTATATTTTTAGAATGTTCTCTCTATGTCTCTCTTTTCTCGCTTTTTTTTTTCTCTCTCTGATTTTTAAAATGCTAAAAGTTTTCCTTTCTTTCTTTTGTTCTCCTTTTTATCTCTTTTTCCATTAACCACTTACCTTAAGTAGTTCTTCCTTCTTCTCCACATCCTTTGGTCATTAACCATGATTTTCTATCTTTAGAAGATCATGGTTAACAGCTCTAGATGTTGGAGAAATTGGCATGATATTTATATAGATATTTTAAATTTTTAATGATAAAACCTACTAAGGCGCCGCCTCATCGGTGAAGCGTCATCTTAAAGAACTGAGGTGTTGCCTTACTAATGCCTCTCTGATAGGCTTAATGAGCTTTTAGAGTTTAGAAGAGCCTAATAAGCCCTAGGCTTTGTCAGACAAGTTAAAATACTAATTTTTACACGGTTGGGTTCATTTTGCTATAGTTTTCATCATCGGGCTTCGCTTATGGGCTGGGTTGAACTATGTGCCAACAGTTTGTTCCATTAGTTTTTAAAGAATTATTTTGTATTTTTTTGAAATGCGGCATTTCAAAAAGTAACAAGTGATGAAACAAATAATAAAAGGATATTCTCCTATCTTGCAGCTCTATCTTTTAGAGCATGTTATTTGATTATTGATTTTGATTTGTTGCCATCATCCTCAAAGTTCAAATTTAAGAGGTTTAATTTTTTGTACTGTCTACCTTGGGGTACAACCCAAGAGGTTGAATTTGGTATTGTCACCTAATTCTATTTCTCTGTCATTGACCTTGATGTACAAAATCAAAAGGCCTTTATTAAATTATGTGTCGTCCACCTCGAGGTACAACTCAAGAGGTTTAGGAATTTGATTTTGTATGTTTTGCAATTTTCAGTTGTAATGTCTACTACTATCTACAAATTGCTTCAGGATATACTTCAAGATTTGAAAGATTAGTAATTTTAAGATCAAAATTAAAAATATTTCAAAACTTAAAGGAATTAAAAGGAATTTGATCTCAAGGACCAAAATAGTAATTTGCTAAGAAACTTATTTAAACTTCACTTCTTCCATTCTTATTTCAAAATTGCTCCCATTCTCTTTTTCACTATTTTCTTTCTCCCTTCTCCATTCTCCCAAGTTTTTTTTTACTCTGCCATGGATTAGGATCGAACTCTTGTTGTCCCCAATTGGCCCGTCATCCCACCAGAGTCAAGGCACCTCGTTCTCTAGGCTTGGAGATGAGTTCTGAGTTCTCTTTCACGCCGTCCTTGGACACACATATTTGTTTGCTTGCTACTAGCGATGTTAGTGGATTTTCTTCCAATTTTTTTTTTTGCAAAATCGCATTGGGTTAGTCAAATTATACGTTATGCATGCTTAATTTATTGAAACATTGTGAAAAATTGTATGAATTGGTGATTTGAATAACCATTTGCAATCTGTGTTTCACTTGCCTCATCAGTGAGGCTCACCTCAACACTGCTAAGGCGTTGCCTCAGCGATATTGAGACGTCGCTCAGCAATGTTGAGGCGTCGCCTTAGCGGCGCAAAAGCGTTGCTTCAGTGAGGCAGACTTGAAAATCCTAATTTTTTCTAAAAATTTTAATGTTAATTTCCCATTTTACGCCCTATAGTTCGATGTGCATGCTGTGAAGGACGCTAGGAATTTCCGGGAATATTAATAATTTTTCTTTACTTAGAACGAATAATAATAGAAAATATGAATATTTTTACATAAAATAAAGAATAATTAAAATAGATATATTAAAAAAATTACTTAAAATATAAAATTAAAAGAAAAATTAAAAAATATTAATCTCTTTATATTTTCTTCATAAATTAAAATAAAATATTTTTAAATAAAATAAGTTATTAATAAGAATTTTTAATTTTTTTATTCTTCATATATTTATTTTAATTTATAAAGACAATATGAAGAGATTATTAATCTTTAATTTTTTTTATATTTGATATATTTTACTAATTTTTTTTATAAAAAATAAAACATATTTTTGTAATTATTTTTTACTAAATAAAAAATAAAATATATTTTTGCAATCAAAAGAATTCGATCTCCCACCTCCTAATTCTCTCGATAAGGAATTAAACCACTCCAATTAACTAAAAAAACAAAAAATATATATATTTTTAATAGAGAGAGCTTGGCAATTTTTTATTTTAATAGCGAGAGCTTTGGCATGCACTAAAAAGCTATGTGAAAAAATCGCGTTGCCGCCATTTTTTCTCATTCGAATCCAGAGCAAAGAAAAGCAGTTTCCTTCACCTCAGGTAAGGATTTTAGCTTGCTCTCTCTCTCTCTCTCTCTCGCTTTATCAGCGAGCAAATGCCTTTTCATTTCGTTCTGTTGTTCTCCATTTCAATTTCTTCTTCTAATCGGACAGTTTGCAAATCGAAGTCTCTTTTTTTTTTTTTTTTATTACTTTCGCCTTTGCCTGTATTTTAGAATCTGAATTTTCTTTTGTTTTTATTCAATTTTCAGGGAACGATCAGACATTTCTCAATAAGGAGCATTGGCGTTGAGCTTTTCCTTTTTCTTTTCTTTGCTGTAATTGTTTAATTCGAGTTGCAGGTAAAACCCTAATTTGGCAATTACGTACTATCTTCTTTTCCCCCCTTTGTTTGGTTTCTGAGAAAAAAAATTATAAGAAAATGTTAAAGAATTTTGAAACATCAATTTGGCATGGTACGGACTCTACTTAATTGTATCCTTTGCGGGAATTTAGGTTGATAGGCGTAATTTTCTCTTTTCTTTTTCCCGTTGCAGTGTTGAGTCTGATTTGTGCAAATATATGAACTTATAATCATGCTAAAAGCCGCTAAATCTTGTAATCATTAAATTCAAATTTTGAATTTACACTAATTCGAATCCACAGCTGCATCATGTATTTCAAAATGTTCTAAACTTCATGTTTGAGTTGAAAATCTGGATTTACATAGTGACTATTGTCTATTGATTGCTGGATACATATTGGAATAGTAACTAGTCTTGAAGCAGGGGAGAATTATTACTTGTCTTGTTAAACTCAATTTGATGCATATACCTTATGAACGATCCAGCTGTTATATCCAGATGTATTGTGTAATGAAGTCTCATATTCAAGGTTGAAATGAGATGCAATGCGTGCTGGCGAGAACTGGAAGGGCGAGCTATTTCCACTACTTGTGGTCACCTCTTGTGTATCCAAATGCAGATTTTGCTTCCTTATACTTTCCTCTTGTGAGAAATTTAAGAAATTTACATTTGCATATAGTTTCTTTAACAATGTAATAGGCACGGAAGATGCCAGTAAGATCCTCAGTAATGATGCAGCATGCCCAATTTGTGATCAGGTGCTCTCTAAGAGGTGAGTGCTTTCAACTATTGTGCTTGGACCTTGTACTGCTTTTTTGGTCACTGTGTAACACAAGAAATGTGGGTTTCTTTTAATCGTGTTGAAGAAAATAATATCATGGAACTATCATTATGGTATCTTTTCTAGATATGACAGGCTATCAGTTGACATTAATGGCTGATGTTAGATGTCCCTTTTTCCCTTATATACTTAATACATTTTCTGAATTTCCAAGGGTATCTAGATATATGATCATAACTGTGTTCCTTAAATATGCAGACTTTCACTTTTATTTTTTACCTTCAATAATGTTCTTTCTGTATCTTCTGTTTTAACTTGCTTTGTTTCGCACATTTCAGCCTTATGAAACCTCTGGATGTCAATCCAAATGATGAATGGATTAATGTAAGCAAATACTCCACTTAGGGCAATGAAATCAGCCTGTTTCCTGTTTTTTATTGCACAAAATTGTTCGTTGTTTTGCTATGCTTTCATATTAGTACTAATTTCTTATTTTCTTTTTTTTTTTTGCTTTTTATTCACAATTCATTTCACTGCAGATGGCCATGGCTGGAGTATCTCCTCAAATATGTATCTTTTATAACTAGTTAATGATTTTTGCTGTTTTTTGTTTTTTCCCTTAATCAATAAAATAGAGTCGAAGGCATACAAATGAAAACTCACATGACTATTGATGGTTCCTGTAATTTGTCTATTTCATTTGAGAGTTATCAGACTAAGAAAGCAGGTTTCCTATTAACTTCTGAGAACATGTTGCAAAATCCATTGAAAATTTTGGCTTCCTTAAATGAACTAAGTGATGAAAAGTGCATATAGAAGTGTCATGTTTTATATCGGGCAAAAGGAATTGGAGATGCAGTACAAGATGAACAGAATTGTAGCTCAATGTCGTCAAAAATGTGAGGACATGCAAGAAAAGTTCACAGAAAAGCTGGAGCAGCTGCATACAGCATATCAGAAAATGGCAAAGAGGTGTCAAATGATGGAACAGGAGATTGAGAGTTTGTCCAAGGATAAGCAGGAGCTCCAAGAAAAATTTTCTGAGAAATCTAGGTCAGTTTGTATTCTTGTGTGTAATGTTTTGGTCCATTGTCCATGAATCTTAGGGTATCTGCACCCTAGTAAACCCCGCTATTCAAATTTCAGGCAGAAGAGAAAACTTGATGAAATGTACGACCAATTGAGGAGTGAGTATGAATCAATGAAAAGATCAGCCGTCCAGCCAGCCAGCAATTTCTATTCAAGAAATGAGCCTGACTTTTTCTCTAATCCAGCAGCTAACTTGATGGATAACAGAGACCCTATTCGAAAAGGTAATCTGTTTCTTTCTACAGTAACCAAAATTTGATGCATGTGCCTGTTTAATGCTTCCAGAAATGCATTACACCTTGAATACTTTTGTGCATTTACAGCTTTATTTGGGTCAATGATATTTTATCCTAGTTATCCCCTTTTATACTTTAGCATCTCCAAAACCAACTGACTTATTTTGTGCAGACTGGTCGGTTTTCAATCCTCCAACTCCAGGGCCTAAGGAAGATGTATGGCCAGCAAGGCAGAACAGTTCTAATTCTGCTCCCTTCGACATCTCTGGTGGCTCACCAGCAAAACCAGCAGCTATTCCTGTAGATGCCGGAAACAGAAGGACTGGAGTTCAACCTGCATTTGGAGGTGGATCTGGCAACACGTCAATGACATTAAGGAATTTGATTCTATCACCTATAAAACGACCTCAGCTTTCTCGTAGTCGTCCTCAGATGTTTACGTAAGTAACTAATTTAGGTTTGCTTGATTTGAGCATATGTAAATACCTGTTTCTGAATTCTTTTCTGCCTACTTTTTGTATTTCCAGGCTATAAGCTTCAAGTAAAGTTTTGCAGTTTGATGGACCAGTAACTCTGCATGTATTTGCCTAGGTGTAAGGATTCTGTTTTTTCTTTCTTTGTTTCTTGCCGCACAGATTTTTTGGAAAAGAAGAACAAAAAGGCAAAATAGTGATGATCCATTTGGCTACTTAAGTTTTGTTTCCTAGACATACGAGGAACATGTGTAAAAATAGTCACTATGTTGTGTCCGTAATTACATTGTGTTTAATGATTAGAGCAGAATCCGGAAAACTTATAGTCATCCTACTTATCCAGTATATTACACGGTAATGTAAACGTGTAAAGAAGCATAGAAGTTTGAAGTTCTTCACAATTGCATGGAAATCATCGCACATCGACTTTCCAATTTTTGTGTTTGCAGGGGAAGCATCATATGCATTGTAAAGCTTTTTTGGCTTTTATCAGATTCAAATTTTGATGTGATGCTAATCTATTTCATCTTGAGAGCAAAAAAAAAAAAGCCTTTGAACTTGATTGTGCCTTGGTAACCCGCGAAAGATGACATCCCTCCTTCCCTTGGTCTCATTGGCTCAACAATTAAGAGTTTACGGCTCTCTGGTTTGGTCTTTTGTAAGAAGGGAAAAGGTGCATTTAGGCCCTTCATGTTTGGTCCAGAGTTTAAATAGGCCATCAAAATTTTATTTTTTGGCTTAAAGATAAACTTAATGTTGCTAAATCGGGTCATTTAACCCCTTCAAAAAATATGGCATATGAAACAATTACAAAATGGTCTCTGAAATTAGTTTTCTATTAAAATGTTTTAATTTTTTAAAATCAATAAACAAAATTACCCTTAATTTTTTATTAATAGTATAATTTTTAAGAAAAACTATTTTATTTAATTATTATTTTTTACAAATAAAATTATAATTTAAAATAATTAAATTAAAATATAAAATTTAAATTAAATTGATATTATTATTATTATTATTATTATTATTATTATTATTATTATTATTATTATTATTATTATTATTATTATTGTGGACACATGGTCTGACCCGGCCCACGAGATAAAAGCCCAATGATGAAAGATGGCAGCTAAAACCCAATTGTCGAAGAATTGGACTCTAAACACCTTTAAGATTTCTGATTAATTAAAAGAAGGGCTCAGCCCAGAAAAG
>CATIWO010207399.1:0-19396 GCA_949673435.1 Macaranga tanarius
CAACTGGATCCCACGGAGGGAGCCCAGCAGCCGTCCTCAGAGATTGGGTCCGGAAACTGGGTATAGGTTTTTGAATGGCCCACCCGACTTTGCGATCGGCCTCCGTTTGTGTTTTATGTTTTATTATTTTTAATTATTTAATTACATGCAATTGGGCTTCAATCAATTTTCAGATTTTATTTTTAGCCCGAGTTATTAATTAGTCCAATTTTCATGCAATTTGGGTATGATCCATACATCCACACCATTCAACATAAACAATCAAACATATAATTAAAACAGCATAATAAAAACACATGCAAAGAAAGAGAGAAGAGAAAAGAGTTACAACTCAAATCATACAAATAAAATAAAAATAAGCAACAACTTAAATAAATAAAAATAGCCCGTGGGCTATCTAATGTGTAAGCCTGCAACATAAATCATAAATTTAAATTTTCTAGAAAATATCCTACAAAAATAAAACAAGGTTAGTACACAATAAAATAAATAATTAAAAATTAAATTATAGCTAGATGCATATTAATAAATTACAGGAAGCAAAATTAAATCTAAAATTAATTAAGATATTTCACCATGTCAAATAAACTAATTAAATTAACACATAATTATTTAATTAATTATATTTCTAATTTAATTGTTCCTATTTAATAATCAACCAAAATAACACATAAAAAATAGCAAACTAAATAAAATAGGAAGAAATAACAAAAATCAGAATAATAAATAAAAGGAAAATTTAACAATTAAAACAAAAAAATCAAACTAAAAAAAAAAAATTGTTGTTAACGTCAACAGTGCCAGTGCATGGCACTGTTGACAAAAAGGAAGCACAAATTGGTTGATGGGATCGGCCCATCAACCTTTATTAAAAAAAAAAAATTACAAACAACAAACGGGCGGCAACAGTGCATATGTCAAATACAAAAAAAATATATTTTTATTTTTTTTAATAACAATAAAAACAAAAAAAAACAAAATAATAATAACAATAACAATAAAAATTACAGCACATAACACATAGCAAATTAGATTAAAAATAAAATCAAATTTTTATAAACAATAAACAAGCAATTAACCTAATTTGAACAATTAGAAATCAATAACACACAATCATTTTTAATCAAAACAATTCATTCAATTCAAAATAAATTCAAAACAATTAGACATGAAAAATAAATTAAAAAGCAAAAAAAGTTACTGTTTGAAAAGTATTTGTCCTCAGAAAGTTGTCAATTTTGTGAGTCCCACAGTATAAAGTTGAATTTCCAAGCCCTTTTATCAATTTTTTTTTTCTTTTCTCTGCGTATCTCCCTTTAGATCTCTTTTCCTTAATTTTCTCATAAGCTTTTTTGTGATTTTTTTCTGATTCTTTCCCAGGAGATTCTCTCTGCCTTTTTTTTTTACGTCATTTTTTCTCTCCAGGAACCTCCCTTTTCTCAACTATTTCTGGCTTTTTATAAAAATAGATATTCTCTCATCTATCAGTGTTTCACTTTAAATCAACTCCCTTTAAATTATCTTTATCCACCAATATTTATCACAAATTATCTAAAAATTTAGGATTAGATTGAGATAGGCTATGGGCTGGGATTTCTGTAGAAAGAGCTGGTCATTTAACCTTACACTGTTGGACCCATTTTTCTTGGGCTTTCATCATTGGACTTTTGTCTCGTGGGCCGGGTCAGACCATGTGTCCACAATATCACTTCATGAATTTGTTTCAAGTTGAAATATATGAGAAACTATGCTTTTAAAATTATTTAAGAAATAATTCAATTTATTTAACAAGTTAGATATATATGTACTTTTTTTTTTTGAAAGAAGAAATAATATATTTGAGTTGATATGTATGTAAATCAGTCAAATAATTTTTATCATATAAACATAATAAATAGTAAAAAAATTAGATAATAATAGTATATATTAAAAGGAAATCATCAGAATTGGCTACATTAAAAGAAAAATGCTCATTAGTGGAGTAAATTTCAATCGTTAAAATATAAAAAACGAAATCATCAAAATTATACCCTAAATATTGCAAAAGTCAAACTGAAAAAAAAAATATTCAACGAGTGACAAATGCATTTTGTACAACTTAAACCGAGTACATCTCTATATTTGAGACAACCTAAGAGTTAGTTTTGATCGATTAGTCCAGTTAATGAACTAGGTTGATTTTTTTTGGTCATTTAAAGCTCTGTAGGCTCTTGGGAGAGCGGGAGAATGAATCAAACCCTGCCCTACTACCTGGATATCCAGTATTAAACCCCACACGGAAAGAGTGTTAAAATGGAACCACTCTAAAGTGGTGGAGGAGGGGCTCGAACCGCCCCTCAAATATGCTACAAAGAGCATATACCACTAGGCCACTACCCAGTGGTAACTAGGTTGATTTCAAACATTGTGAAATCAATATTTTGATATTATAATATCAATGGAATGATTTTTTTTTTTTTTTCGAAAAGGTAAACTTTCATTGAATAAAATAGAGATTAAAAAAAAAAAACAACATCGACAACAACACAGACGATACAAACACAAATATAGCACAAGGCATTTCCAATAGAATATTTATTATTCTTAGATTAATATATTTTGCTTGTACAATGAATCCCAGTCTCATTTAACACGGGTGACACTCAACACTATAACACGCCATTACAAAACACTCAATATGTAGAAGAAAATTGAAGTGCGAGGCAATGCATACAAATTAAAATGCACCTGGTAGTTGTAGAAGAAAATAGAAGTATATGAGGGTAAATATGGATTTTTTCAATTAGTTTTATTAGAATTGTCAAATGAATGCAGCCCCTGTTCGTGTCATTTTACTCAGATCTACATGTTTAACCAACAAACTAAATGAGAAAAATATCATAACATTCTGTCATATTGAGAATACTCCTTGTAATACCAATAGACACAATTCACCCTAAAAACCACAAGTGCAGTTATGCATTATAAGCACCAAAAATCCTATCTAGACACTAATTTTGTTGTAGTCACTAGATAACCTAAGCCATGTAATCAAAGTCTATATACACTGAAACCTGATGTAGGCACCTATAAATTTCCATGTTTCACCATGGGAAGAAGATATTACCCCAAAGTGAATGTAAGTAAGAAAGATACTATCCACTTATAAGTACATTTAGTATTTTTCACTTTGATTTTTTTAAAAGAATTTTTTTATCTTAGTTTTCCCATTGGTATTGAGAGCCAGCTGTAGCATTTTAGTAAACCAAAATATGCAGCAGCGTACTTAGTAACAAGAAGATTATAGTCCACTGTGCATTCAGATTGCCAGCAGAATATATAGAGTGGTAACCTACTAAATGTACTGTTCCGGTTCGTTCATCCTGCACTTTGATGCTTGATGAGCCTGAAATCAACCACAGAAATGTCAACACAAATGGAACGGCATAAAAAAAACTGCATGTAGATAAGTGATGAATTTTAAAAGGCATATTCAATTAAAAGTGAGGAGCTAAATGTCTTTCTTCTTATGTATTTTGAGGACTTGAAATTTTTCCCTCGCCTTCAAGCATTTATCAAAAGTTTCGCAAATGCAAAATAAGCAACATAATTTTCTTTTAATACAAGAAATTTAAAGAGAGAAGATTTAAGGATCTCTCATATGATGTGAAAAACCTAAAAGGTACTAGAAGAGCTCTAGGACATTAGATTCTCACCAATGTTTGCACTAGTTATGAAGTCAAACTATAATTTTGGGCACTAATCCTTAAAATTTCATAATTTGAAACTTGAAAGCTATTCAAAATCTAGTCAAACACTGGTTGTATAATTTCTCTAGTTAGCCAGATACGATGTTTCATTCACGGTAATATAACAAAAATAATATATATGGGTTACAAAGTTAAGATCAAATCTTTTTAACCACAATTCACATATCAATTGTTGTTATCTACACAAATTGAACAAAGACACTTCTTGTTGACAAAATGTCTCTTTTAACACCTAATTTGCAAAAAGTTTTTTTGAAATCAGTAAAGGAAAAAATGCCAGAGTTCCAATTGAAGTGTGCAATTTTTCAGGTTTTGAATTGTAATGTTCAGACAGTTGAAGTTGTGAATGGTCATGTCTTCTTAGCTTCAACTCAATGATTTAAAAAAAGAACAATAGCAGGAAAGAACATAAACAAAATGAAGAACACAACAAAGAAATTTAATATACTAAGCAAACAGAGATTCTGGATCTACTATTATTTTTTTTTCTTTTTCCATTTTTTCCCAAGCAAGAGTTCGATGTTCTAACTCAGTCTATGGCTAACCTGACTTTATGTCAGATTTGCAGCTAGTCCTAGGCCCTCCTTGAAAAAGCACATAACAAGTACTCCCCTGAATCTTAGGCAAAAGAATCCAAGCCCTCGATGAAGTTCATTTTCCCTCCCAAAAAAATCGTTTCCTTTTCCCCCTCTACCTAATTACCATTCCTTTATCTGGAAGCTTTCCTGAAATCCACTTTACAACGACGGTTCAATCTGGGAATCATGTGTGGTAAATGATACACAATATTAGTTTCTATTTCTTCTGAATGTTCTCAGTGAGCAAAAGAATTTCTTTAGCAAGTTCGGCAAAAGAGAGTATTACTAGTTTCAGTTGTTCCCAGAGATTAAAAGTGTATTCAAATCATCTGTAAATAAGATATCACACTGTCTTGAAGCTAATTGCTCCAAACTTCCAGTCTAGTAAGTTAGCAGGCATTTGAAATGCCTGACAAAGCTTCCAAAAGCACTTGCACTGTTTAAATGGAGGATTTTGTTGGTAAATTAAAGTTCACAGCCATGCATCCTTGTTTAAGAAACAATAATTAGACCATGAGTTTTTGAGAATTTTGAAATTGTCAAAAATTTAACTCATCACTAAGATCTAGGCTACATTAAAATATTCACAAATTTAGTGGCGCTACAAATTCATACTGCTATGCAATTTAATACATTTCGCCTACCAGTAAACTCCCAGTGACTGTCATCACTTAACAATCATGATAGAAGTCTATGATGATAAAATTTGGCAATTGTATTACAAAATAAAAGATGAAGCGAAAGTTCCTAAAATAATAAGAAAAAAAAAAAACAAAAACTCAATTGTCACCTCTAACTCAATCAACTTCACCAGTTTCTCTAATTGATGTTGAGAGACTTGTGGTTGAACAGCACGAAATTATCTTAAAAAATAAAAAGCAAGACATATTTTCAAGACCCGAAAATTAAGAGCAACACCAAACTCCAAAATTTCCATTGAATTCGGGATTGAATTTTGATGGGCTTTATTGAGCACTGAAATTTTGGTGTCTGGAAATTGGTTTTTACAGGATGGTGATTTCATCCAAGTTTAAAGGATAAATGGTGAGAGAACCAGCAGAAATAAAAATAAATAAATAAAGACATATAAAGGACTATTCACAATTGTAGGGTGGCTTTTGATGGGGGAGACAAATCAGCAAAAAGCCATATTGGACATATAGTATGATATGATTTGGACTTAAAAGGATATATATATATATATATATATATATATATAGAAGTTGTGGCACAAAAGATGTGTCAAGAAACAGACCAGCTGGGCACATGAGCTTGTTAGCGACGATGCTCCAGAATTCAAAATCTCTTTAGATAGCTTGGTGAAAAATATATAAAATTGATTTTAATTGGATGTTTCTAATCCAAATTCAATTTCAAAAGGGATATTTTTAAGTACTTTTCTTTCGTTCCATATTAAGTAATAATTTAAGAATGGTAATAATTTTGATAATGTTTGTTTTGCATCTATTTCACATTAGATAGATAGCTAGAGAGAGAGAGAGAGAGAGAGAGAGAGAGAGAGATTAAATTCATTAATTAAAATTTATATTATCTACTTATTCATTGCTCTACCTGTAATGATGTAGACCTCTTTTTCTCTCCCATCTTAATTTAAATTAGGTATTCATACATATTGCAGCTTGATCTTCAAATGTTTCATATTGTCCTGCTTAAATCCAGTACTGATACTAGAAGCAAAGTTCGATACAAATAATAATGTCTCTATCCTATTAGCTAGATAAATCACAATCAACATAACTGAAATCCTAACCTCGATTTAATATACATATCAGTCACTACATATTAGGAAGTTGATCTCGTCAATCAACAATAGTTAGGAAGTACAGTTCACTTCTGTCTTGACAGCAACATGAAGATATGCTGGTTATTCTTTCTTCTATTTTAGGCATACTCTCATTTTTCATTTCTTATCCAACCAAAAAAATATGAGTGCTTAAGATACCAAAATGAACTCTAATAATATTCTAAAATGGCACCCTTTGCTCTAAAAGGAAATGTAAAATGGCAAATAAAGACATCGCAAGCACAAACAGAAAGTGACTTTAGACTCACAGTTGTACTCAGTCCATCCAATGGCCTGATTTTCAAGATCATACAACACCAGCTTATTTGAAAGTACTAAATCTGCAAAGGAAACCAGAATTGGAAAAAGGTTTATTAAAAGAATCCTGCACAGCAATGCAAACATTTGTTAATCAAATGACAATCATTCTTTTGACATAGTCCAAAATCATAACGATTTACACCAGCCAGTTGTCCATAGGCACTGGAGAGTTTCCTCATTTATTGTTATTGTTTACGGCAATTAGCAGAGAAACTATCAATTCAACAGTGACATGGTAAATCAATTTTCAAAATGTATAGGCCTCTTTTTCACCTTCCTTTTTTTCTTCCATTTGGGTAGAGGATAATTTCAAGGTTCAGCAAACAAAAAATGATGGGGTAAAATATAAACATGTCTAGTAACAGTTAATTAGAATGAATGCCATCAGGAAAGTTTTGAATATTCAATGAATACCATCAGTAAAGTTTTGAAGATTCACCAATAAACACATTTTACATGAAAAAATAATCAACATGCATCAAATAATGCAACATTAACAAGCACAAATTTCATACCTCCTAAAAGTGTCATGTTCCTTCTATCCCTTGATTGCATTCCACTATTTTGCCATCCAATACACCATAAACCTTCCTGCAAAGATCCAAATAAGCAAATGAGTTTATCATGTAAATTGAGTTGCAATACAATTTATGAATTGGTTCAGAAAAAAATAACACATGTACAGCAGTATTCGAAATGGATGCACATGGTAAGAAACAGAAGGTATCATGTATAGAAGTAGGAAACTTCAGTGTTCAATAATAAACGTGTCATATCTGAAATTCAAGAATCTTGAAAAGAATTTTCAAATCTCTCCAAATCTAACCTTACATCACAGTGACAGCTCTTTCATTGTCGTCATAAAAAGTAAACTAGATGTCTGTTTCAGCAGTTTATTCCCACACATCATCTCAACATTACACATCCTATCACCGACTTTAAATGGTCGATACCTAGAAAAATCGTTGTAAGCTCTTTTAGTCTTCCACAGAAGAAGGACTGCATATTTTCCCCATTGTGAATGTCATTCTTTCTGCTATAACTATGTCAATTACGCTATATATAACATGACATCTCCATAGCTGCTTCTGAATAAAATTTACTTGAGAATCCCTAAGTTTTTGGTTCCCAATTACAAAACACAAAGCTATAACTAATCAGTCTTGTTTGATGATATTTAAGCTCCTTATGCAATATGCCCACATTCCCATAGAAGTACTGAAGAATTTTGTCATGTCTCCACTATCTATATAAGAGGGATATGGTAATAAAGGGCTTTCATTTATTTGCACATTTGTAAAAGCTAGTTCTTCTGTTAAGTTCAAATCACGCCATCATGTAAGCCATATTATTTGACAAAAATAAAGCAATCATACCATCTCTTGAACCCTAGTTATCATGTTGCACGAAAAACACAGCAGCCAAACATGTTCTACTATTTAATTAACAACTCTCATACAAGATCATGAGAGCATGTATAAGTAACTACTACTTAATAATACTTATGTAACATGCTGCAATCAAAATTCTAAAAGTTGCAGTCCAAGCCAGGCATTCTAGTTTGAAGCCTTGCAAAGCTAAATCGCAAGCTCAAAATATGCAATGGTATGGTTTATTAGAGATATTTATATGCCAAACAATTTTCCCAGAAGCAGCAATTTACAATTGTTGGGTCCAAAAGCAGACTGATTTTGGCCAAAACATCATGAAGGTATTTCTGCTAAAGGCGGCTTTAAGAGGATAAAATCAAAGCTCCAGTAGATAAGAAAAAGACATATCAAAAGATTAAAAAAAATATGTATTTTTTCACGATACTAAATTTATCTTGCCATAACGGGTAAGTCCAATTTTTACTCCTATATGCATCAGTGAGCTTTACCTCTAGATCAAAGTTCAGTGATAAGAACTGAACACAGTGGATGCCTTATAGGAATCACTTCCAAAACTCACTAACAGTCAACTTTACCCTTGAGAAAACTAAACCCAAAATTTTGCTATTACAACTTTGTAAAACCAAACTCAAATTGCCGAAACCGTATGGAAGTAGAATGTTGATAATGTCAGCCTCCAGATGAGTGAGATTTGCAGCCCACAATCTTCTTATGTTGAATATAAAACAACGAAGCAGTATGAATGGAACAGAACCTTGAAGAAAAAAAAGGACAAATCTTTTTCGAATTATACTCACAAATGGGAATAAATATTCATGCGGATGAACCTTTAAGGAAACCAAGTTATCAAAATAAAAGGTGACATTTGGAAATCCATCATCCACACTGCAATTAAAACAAAACATATAGAGATATAAGAAAATGCTCCATGAGACATGCGTAAAACAAATGCAGATAAATGTCAGGATCATGCAGCAGTAACAATCAAAAACAAAGCCAAGCCCACGAATGGTACAAGGTCTTTGACAAAATAATATACTAACCAGCATTGAACACTCGATACAAACATCGGAGAAAGAATCTCAAAAGTTACCCATTTGGTCCGAGAATAGTTAAATGCATGTTCAAAGTGAATAGAATTGAAAGAAATTGATTAATTTTCTGCATGTGGACAGAAAATATTCCATGAAGTCTCAAATTTACACCAATAAGATAACGCTGGCTTTCTTTATTTTCCTTCAGTTATTTTAATCAACACAGAAAAAAGCAACCAAAACACAAATTCAACATTTAGTGCACCTTCCAATAAGGCAGCAAAAATGTATTTAGACAAGATAATTATAATAAATTAGTTATATTCTACATTTGATGTGCATGGCAAAATTAAGAAACGAAGATTTAAAACATACCATTCATATCTATCATGCATAACATTTCAAAAAATAAATAACAAATTTCAAACAATGAAGGCAAAAGTGTTCTAGAGGCCAATTACAAGTCAAGAAAAAAGAATTATGCTACATTACCTTCCAGAATACTGGAAACATGTATATTCATCACGTACAGTATGAACTTTCAAATCAGGTTGCTGAGATATTATCTAACAAAAACATAAAATTTACCAAGTAAGAGCATATATTGAGAATCCCCAGCAATTAAAAGCTCATTTTACATCATCTACCTTACTGACTAATGGTACGTAAACATTTTCTGGGAGATAGGCCAAGGTTGTACCACTATCTATTATTGCTCCCTTCCGATCTCCTGCCTCAAACACTTCTACTGGAAGTTGTAGGAAATCTCCACCAACTTGAACTGCCGTCATATTGACATTGTAATGGGGCCTAAATTTTTTGTTAAGGCAGAGCATCATATGTTAGTTTCCTCAAGACAAGATATGGCATGAGTGCATGACTGAGCTGATTGAATTATTAAGTGCAAAAAAAAAATAAATAAATAAATAAATAAAAAATAACAACCAATGCAGATATAAATTAAACTTAGAAAAAAGTAAAGATGGACATGGACATAACCTGATTATAATATGCAGTAAACTTAGCACTAATGTTTTAAGTACTAAAATCTACTAAACATCCACAATGCAACTTAGCACTAATATTAAGAATAATATCGATATTACTTGGACTTAGGTACTAATATCTACCAAACATGAACGATTCAGTAAACTACATATATCTGTTTGGTCTAGGGCAGCATGGCTACATTGGCACATAAACCTTACCAAAAATAATTTCACCAAATTGCTTTACATGAGAGTCAAAGTTCAAGCCTTGCCAGTCAAGGAGTGCTTCAATGCCTTGAGTTGAACTAAGTGTAGGAAGTTAATTGAAAATATTTTAACAATTTATTTAAAATTTTAATAAAATAAACACCGATTACCTATTTTAATTGCTCATCATTGATACTTTGATATCTATTAGCATATATTTAAGAATTCTTCAACTCTGATAAAACCTTTAGACTTTGCCCCTTTTCCTTTTCTTGTTCAAAGATAAAGCTAGGTTTGGAAACATTGCTTGAGAACTGCATATCAAGAAAATTTTGAAATAAGTTTTTATTATTTATTTGAATGTGATAATTATACATTGCTTCAAGCTCTCCAAACACAAGTGGGTTCAGTTCTTAATCCATAAACACCCATATAACCTAGTTATCTTTCACAAGTTGTGGTTTACATTATAAAAGTTAGAACAAAGTTTAGAGCTCCATGTTTTTCTTATACCTGCTTTTGTTTCTTGTGTTTCCTTAGGTTGTACCACTTATCTAACTGATATGGTAGGCTTATGAGTTAAAGGAAGTAGTAGATTTTTAGTAGTATTTTTCCTTACTAAGTCCTAGTTAATAGCCTTTTATTTATTTAAGTCAAATTAGAATAATTACAGCCCAAATAAGCATGAGTTGTAAACTTCCTATAGTATTTTTATTTTCTTAGATTGGTTATGTCTTAAATAGGGAGTCAATATCCTGAGATTTTAGGATTCTTGAAATTTTAGGATTCTTGTACTCAAACCCTTCATTATATAAAGGGTAATTAATATGGAATAAAGCATGGAAAATTTCAGTCAAAAAGATTAAGGAGAGTTTTTTGTTCTCTTAAGAACACCATTTTATTTTTCAAAATAGGTTCTTCAAAGAATAGGATCGTGAACAAGAAGTCTAGGGAGGATTTTGTTGTTCATAGACCTGTGACGAGATCCTATTCGCAGGACCATAACAGCTTGGTATCAAAGCCAGTCGTCATGGGGGAATCTGATCAATTGGCAGAGAGAGTGCAAGTCTTAGAACAAAAGGTGACAAAATCCAATCAACAGGTGAGTTAAGAAATCAGAGAATTACGTGACAGCATCAAGGCGATGCAGCTGCTGATGGAGTCGCAATTTCGTGCCAAGGAAAAAAGCCATGAAGAGGCTCTGTCAGGAAGCAACAGCCAGCACCGGTCTGAAAATTCCATTGAGTAGCGAGGAGGCAGTCTTGGATCAAGTGTGATACCGAAATATTCCAGGTTGGAGTTTCCATCCTACAACGGGATAGAAGATCCTTTGGGCTGGTTATATCATTGTGAGCAATTTTTTCTCAACCAGAAAACTAGTGAAGGGGATAAAGTGGCGTTAGCTACGCTCCACATGGTAGGCAAAGCTCAACTATGGTTCTATAGACTTGAGCAAGAGGAGCCAGGGATTTCATGGGAGCAGTTTAAGTCATATTGGCTTTTGAGGTTTGGACCACCATTGTGCAGTAATCATTTAGGTGAATTGATTAACCTCAAACATACAGGAACTGTAGAAGATTATCAAAGCCAATTCCAAACCCTTTTGGCTAGAGCAACGTCAGTCAGACAAGACCAACAAGTGGATATGTTTACTGCTGGGTTAATTGAAGCCCTTCGAGTAAATGTGGAAATGCAAAACCTGCCAAATTTAGTGACAGCCATGAATTTAGCACGGGAGTTTGAGAGGAAAATACAGATCAACAAGGTGGTAGGGGTGCACCGCTCTCTCTCTCTCCATGGGCAACTTCTAAAACTACAGCTATAATGATGGATTCCAATTCTCCAAACTTGAATTACAATCAGCCAACCCCAAACAACCAAGAGCAAAAACCAGGAGGGGCTGCAACAATAACCTCGAGCAATGGAAGTACATCAGCACCCTTCATTAAAAAGCTCTCTCGAGCAGAAATGGCAGAAAGGCGAGCAAAGAGGCTGTGTTATAATTGCGATGAGTATTATACAGCAGGACATCGGTGCAAACAGATATTTTGTTTAATGGTGGAAGATTCGGATGAGGAGATAGAACACACAGCCCAGGTGGATCCCGGAGGGGTTTAAAACTGATTCATGAGGCTTGTCCCAATTTCGAGCTCGAGGACAAGCTCATTTTCCAAGAGGGGAGTAATGATATGGTAGGCTTATGAGTTAAAGGAAGTAGCAGATTTTTAATAGTATTTTTCCTTACTAAGTCCTAGCTAATAGCCTTTTATTTATTTAAGTCAAATTAGAATAATTACAGCCCAAATAATCATGAGCTGTAAATTTCCTATAGTATTTTTATTTTCTTAGATTGGTTATGTCTTAAATAGAGAGTCAATATCCTGAGATTTTAGGATTCCTAAAATTTTAGGATTCTTGTACTCAAACCCTTCATTATATAAAGGGTAATTAATATGGAATAAAGCATGAAAAATTTCAATCAAAAAGATTAAGGAGAGTTTGGTGTTCTCTTAAGAACAAACACCATTTTATTTTTCAAAATAAGTTCTTCAAAGATTAGAAATGTGAAAAAGAAGTCTAGGGAGAATTTTGTTGTTCATAGACCTGTGACGAGATCCTATTCGCGGGACCATAACACTAACACAACAGTGTTAATCATAATTGGGATAAACTTAGGTTTATAGGTGATAATCATAATTCCATACTTCCTTTTATGATCAACTTAGGTTTATGATTAACTATAGTTCTTAATCCTTTTAGTTCAATTAAATCATAATTCCAAACTAATTGGGATCAACTTTTCAATCATTTCCCCCATTCCCCTTGGTTTAAATCTACATCTTCCAAAAAAAAGAAGAAACGAAAAAGTACAAACACTACCCTATGGTTTTCCATTTTCTCACTTCCTGACCTATGGTTTGTTTCGTGACAAGTTGGTACCTTAGTTTCATGCCCTTACAAAGGCAAATCACCCAACGCCGTTAGAAAAGATGATGTGGCAAAAGATATTCTAGTCATATCACTTTCTTTTGAGAAAAATGTCAAAAGATATTTAATGTGATTTCATTGTCTAACTTTCAGTTTATTTATTTTTGTGAAAAATTAGTACTCTATTTCACAATGCCAAAAAAAATAACAAATTAATTCGTTTAATTACAAATGATGATACGAAGAAATGCTTTATCCATGATTTCTTAATGGTTTAATCAAATTTTTATAATTTTTATATTATTTTACAAAGAATATAATTTTTATTTTCTTGTGTGTGTGTATATATATATTCTATTATTTTATATGTATTTTGCTTTTATTAATTTAAAAAATATAATATTAATGCATTATTAATTATTTTACAATAATTAACTTGTCATGAAACAAATCACAGCTCAAGAAATGATAAAAAGTGAAATCATATAGTACTTTTTTGTACTTTTCCCAAAAATTATACAGGGCCACTAGGCCTTTTTCACTAATCTCCCCAACATCATCCTATGCTTACCCCTCAATTTATTATCATTCATGACTCCATTGTCTTAAACCATATATTATGATGCATTTGTTGGTTTCTAATGCAAAATCTCTCTTCTATTGACCTTCTCTCAGCGGATCAATGCAACTTCCACATTACTACAAAAGAATTCTTTCATTGTCTAATTATTCCAGTATTTCCAAACATCTACCTATCATTTTTATTTACAGTCCAACTTTCACTTCAAAAACCTTTCCCTTCAACCAAGCAGATATTTTGCCACTATTTGTAACTTCTATTGGACTTCTTCATCTTTCTTTAGAGAGGGTGAAACAGACAGAGATAGTTATCCCCTTAACCATCCTATTCAATAAAATACTGTTAACATCCTCCTTAACTTCATCATCCCTTGACATGATCATACCTAAATATTTGAAGCATGCTTCACAGAACCTCTGCACCTTTCAAAAGCCACTTCAATTAATTTACACCAGCCAAGCCAACCCTAATTCAATCAATTCCACTACCGCTACAAATGTTGCAATGCATATACTCCATTTTTATTTTACCTGTTTGAAACCTTGAATGTGATGCCCAAGGACCTATAAGCCTAACTGTGATGCTGGGAACCTTTTACATCTTTTCTTTGTTTTCATAAATAAGTGACTCCTATAATAATATATTACAGTGATCCAAAGTTTCCCTCGTTTGTCAATTTTTGTTTCAACCCCTCTCTAGCATTTAAGCCCTAAATATCGAGCATGTTTCCAAAGAATAACATCAAAATTTAGCCAATTTCTACAAGTACCTCTAGGGGTCTCAAGATCAGCAAAACCTATGTCCAAGTTTATTTTATTCTTGAGAAAGCATCTTTAGTTCTTTGACAATGACTAGGAAGTTTGTGGGCAGACCATTAAGACAAATTTTACTTCCAATGAAACATAAGGACATAACCCAAGAAGGTATGTAAAGAAATCACCTATAAATCATTTACAATGAAACAAAACCAAGAAAGCATAATTGAGAACAATTTGAAATTCAATCACGTACTGGTTTGGTATCAATGGTGTCATGTTAACTTTTGGCTGCACAACATGCCCAATAGCAAAGATACCACCGCCATTTATACCATCTAAGCAATGAGCAAATATCTTTTTAACTTTTCCAGTGGCAGCCAACTGTGAAATCATTGATGAATTTGATTTCCCAAAGCCAAGTATACCATCAAGAGCTTCTTCATTAGTTGAGCCCAGATCCCCCGATTGTCTAGCCCCACACCTACAAGAAAAATTGCGTTCACCTTAAGAACATCAATAGATATCAAAAAAGAAAACGACACATAGGCATGAGTTGACGCCAAAGTTTATGATAAAGGGAAAGAAACAGAACTTACATGTGCATATTAATGCACACATATAAATAAATATACATACTATAATACGCATTAGCACACACATATATAAAACTCCAGCAAAGCCTTCTTTGGAAAGAAATCAATTCAAACCTAGACAACCTCGGGGAAGTCACTATAAGAACTTTGGATTAAAATACACAGTACACAGTGTAAACATGATAAAGATTATAACCTTCTTGGGCCTTAGAACTTATGTAACAAATCTCTTTTTCTAAAGTGCAATGAAGGTCAAAATGACTTAGTATGAGTCTCTAACCCAAAGAATTGAATACTTAGTAGAGCATTAAAAACATTGTAAGACTTTATAAATTTAGATATTAATATATAAAACAGAATTGTACACTGTACCAGTAACATTACAATAAGGAACATAGAAAACTCACCCAAATATAACACTTCCATTTGCTGATGTTGTTTGGAGATCTCCAGATACCTTATCATATTGCACAACATCCTTCACAAAATAACCTGCAGTAGAGCTCCCATCTCCATATATCTCAAGATAAGGACAAGACATATTTGCTGTACAGCCAGATAATGGACCTCCATTTACCTCATAGCAAAACTCCTGATCACAAGAAACCAGCTTCCCGGTAACTGAATCCTTAATATTATATAGTGTAAGATCCATCTGGTATAAAACATAAAAACTACATACATCAGAAAAAGTAGGTAATCTAGTTTTGGCTTAGTCACCAAAAAATTCAAGAACCTTCATCAATTTTCCAAATGCAGCACGAACTGCTAATGTTTTCAATTGTAGCATGAACTATTTAGAATTGTGCAAAACCTACCATGAATCAAATATTCTACCAAGAATTCAGACAATTAAGCTGTGTGCTCTTGATTTCATCATTGCATATACTTGTTTCTGAGATCAATTTAATTATATTATATGTTAAATATGTTAGAATCTTCCGCAAAATAGTTGAGTCATGCTAAATGGAATACAATTTCAATAGTCTGTGCTATAACTGAAAAAAACAAGTCATAATTTTTCGTGCTACTCTGAAAAAAAAATGGTGAAACTTCAATTAATCCTTCAGTTTTGCAATAAAGTGAATGCGGTCTCAATGTTGAGAATTGAGAAAAACAATGACAAAGTAGAAGCCTACACCAAGGGAGCTTGTTCTGGGACATTCCCTACATTGAATGCAATTGACCCACATAATATCACTTCCAGTATCCACCTGTACATAATAGTCCTTTGAAGGTGTTCCAATTCCAATCTTAGCATAATAAAGCCTACAAAATTTTCAAAAAAAGAAAAATCATGTCAATCAAAAAGATCTTGTCCATTGTGAGGAATCCAGAATTTGAGGACACAAACAGCTACAGCTAAACAGAAATTCCCAAAAGCCAACTTCAAAAAGCTTCTATCAAAGAGAATTATAATAATCAATAGAAGTAAATAAAATCAATGGAATTTACGAAGACAAACCCAACACCATCAGGACGACCACTCCCGCCAAGAGGGAGATCGACGCCGGCGAGAATACGGAGCTGGCGGCGATCGTCATGTGCCTTCAAGTCAATGAGAGAGCGTTGTTGGCCTGCGTATCTGTACTTAACGCTGAAGACGGCGCTGTTGGCAGAGACATCAGCAATTAACATGACTGAAAAGAAGATTAAAGTAAAACAACAGTTCCTCATAATAATTATCTAAAAAAAAATTTTGAATTTTCACGGTGGAGAGAAAGAAGAGAATTTTGTTATAGCGAAAAAGAAAGAATTAATTTTAGACAAGTTGATCGACTGCAGTGCAAAGACTTTTCCTTCCTTCCCAGAGCAGGAGAGGAGCGTGGACCCACACAGTTCCGTTCTCACATTGTTTTGCGCCTGACCTGACGTGCGACTGCAGGAGTGTTGCTATTTAGTGGTTCCTGACTGCCTCACTTTTAAAAACGACTATAATGTACTCCGGAGACACGTGAAATTACCAAAACGTGTTTATTATTTATTGTATAATAGTCTGGTAATTTAGTAATTAAAGTCACTCTAAATTAAAATTGTTGTTGTGGTTTTAGCATTTTTACAATTAATATTTTTTTAATAATTATATATCACTTTTTTACTATTTTTAACTTAGTATGTTTCTTTAAAAAAATTATTCAGAATACAATTTTTAAAATTATTATCACAATTAATTATTAAATAATTTAAACTTAGTTAAATTAAATTTCATTATATTCTGAATAAATTAATTTTATAAAATTTTTGTAAAAATTAATTCTTAAAAATATTTTTAACTTTTTAACATTATGTTTATGTTTTTTCTCTAACTATACAATTTTAATTGAATTTAAATTGTATTTCCTGTTTTATTTAGGTTAACTTAAAGTATATTCAGTTCTAATTTAAATTAAATTGTATTTCCTATTCTAATTAGGTAAAATTTTATTTTGACTAATATAAACTAAATAAATAGAATAATTTTATATATTTTATTGAAATTTAATAAAAAGTAACTATAATTAATTTTTTTATAATTTAAAATCATAATTTAAAAATAATGTAGATAAGTTTTTAATAATTTCTAAAATAGAGAAATTTAATGTTAAAAATATTTAAAATTAATTTATTTTAAAAAAAAAAATATCTAAAATATTCAAAATTAATGTATAATTTCTAAAATAGAATGCTAGAATGTTAATGTTAGATAATATACACTCATGACTTAATCTGTTTAAGTTTTGGATTGGGTGTAAAAGACTTCTGATAGAAGTCTACTTATTACTCTTTTGTAGAGTATGAGTTTTATATTTAATGTACATAACACAACCCAAGAACAAAAAAAAAATACATGCAGAACAAGAGAAAACTCTCTGGGCAAAAAAATGCTCTGCAAGTACCGTTGGAAGTCTTATGTATGCTATATTATATACAAGACTTGATATTTGCTATGCTATTGGGTTAGTAAGTAGATATCAATCCAACCCAGGCGAAGTACATTGGAAGGCAGTTAAGAGAATTTTAAGATACTTGAAAGGTACTATGGATTACTCACTGTGTTATCAAGGAAAGGATCTGCATTTAAGAGGATACACAGATGCTGATTGGGCTAGAGACATAGATGAGAGGAAATCTACATCTGGTTTTATTTTCTTGTTAGGCAATTCGGTCATCTCTTGGAGTAGCAAAAAACAAACATGTGTTGCCTTATCAACAATGGAAAGTAAATTCATTGCATTCTCAAGTACTGTCCAAGAGGGAGTGTGGCTTAAAAGATTCTTAGATCATCTTAAAGTAACTTCCTCTGAAGAACTTGTGACAATTATGAGTGATAGTCAATCGTCAATAGCTTATACTAAGGATCCCAAGTTCCATAGTAAGACTAAGCATATTGACATCAAGTAAAATTATGTTAAAGACATGGTTACACGAGGAGAGGTGAACTTAAAAGTACATTTCTACGCATGACATGATAGCATATCCGTTGATAAATGTTGTCACTAGAGATGTATTTGAGAGGCACATTAAATATTTTAGTTTGCGTAGATTTTAGATTGTACTTTACTTATCATGTAATTTGGACATGATTTGTTATATGTTTATTTTTAATAAATATGTGGATGTTCATTTGGTAATACACAATGTGTTAGTATTAAATGTATATGACATTTAAAGCATGTTGGACAGAGAAGTAACTCATTCACATGGGTGTTTACCCTAATTTTGTTAAATGTGTTTAACAAAGATTAGGATGAGGTAGTATTTTAAACAGATAAGGGAGTTACGAGAGCTCGTTTAATATATGTATGTCGTCTTGCTTAAGTATTAGATGAGTTCTAATTTAAGTGCGAGATAAAACCTTACATTTCATTACATGATTTGTAAGTAGATTTATGTAATCTTTAAAAGAAGAATTAAAGGCAATTCTTCTTGATTCTGTCTGAATTGCCAGAAGCGACTTCAATTAAGTATTAAGGTTTGGTGTTGAGATACACCTAAATGTATAGCTTCTGTATGGTGTTAAATATATGATTATAATCATTTTAAAACATGCACTCTTTTCACGAAAAGAATGAACACCATAATGCATGATTCATACTATGCGTGTGAAAATCGACCGAGGATGGGAAGTTATAAAAATAATCAAATGATCTCAACATTCCCTAGTATGAAACCCGTTCCATAAACTTATAGTTTTTGGAAATCTACCCTTAAGACCTAGGGCATATTTCTAAAGTATGGTTTAATGTGGCTATTTTGGAAGAATCTCTGAAAGGTCATGTGAGATACGGCCTAGAGGAATTGACCGGATAAGCAAGTTGAATCATATAATAGAAATAATGTATGAAGGGAAGATTACTGATAGACTACATTCAAAGTTTCTATTGTACACTGGCTAGCCTATTATGAGTGCCATAAGTGGTGCATACATAATAGTGGACATAGAATATTGCTAAGAGATCAAGAGGTAGCAGTGAATGTAAAGAA
>CATIWO010207555.1:0-14372 GCA_949673435.1 Macaranga tanarius
AACTTAGAACAAGTTACAAAATGGGCCTAGCCTATGAGATCTTTAAGCCTTGAATTTCTAAGCCACCATAAGGATTAATGGGCCACCAACTTGAACTCTTCAAGCTCCAAGTCATAACTCTTATGATTACATTCAATCCTTGGCATACCAAGGAAAATATCATATCTTATTCTATGTAATTAACACTTAATTACATACCAAAATCATCAAATTAATTATTACAAATAATTATATACCAAAATCATAAAATTAATTATTATAAACCATATGATGTATACCAAAATCATAAAATTAATTATTATAAACCATAGGATGTAATCTAAGTCCATAATCAACCTTTAAATGTATGTCAAGCAAATAAATACAACTATTGCATGTATGTCAATTTGCAAGTAAAAAAACAAGTTAAAAATGCTATTCGGAGGTAAAAATAGGCACTAGGGTGCCTCCTCAGCACTGAGGCAGTACCTCAGTATGATCAGGAGGCACTTTAGCCACTAAGGAGGTGCCTCAGTGGCTAAAGGCCAAACCATAACAATTTTTTGCCATTTTTTCACCTTTAAGTCACAACATTTGCAACCAACATGAAATATAATCATAACACTTGCAATTATCATGATTTTTAGCATGTAAAACTTGTGATTTAGGCTCTGGTACCACTTGAAGGGAGATTTATAGCAACCAAATGAATTAAGCAGAATTTTAAAAATTTTAACCACATGCAACTCTTGTATGAATACTAGAATCTCTTCTAGCCTAACATCACATCACAAAAACATTTACATTACTAAAAACATGCATCAATGGACAACTTTTTAAAAACAACAAACAACAGAAAGCATTATAAGCTAAAAGTCCTACAATTAGTAACACTTATAAACTCCTAAAGTGTGCAGCATGCTTGACAAGCTTTAGGTTATTGTGATCTACAAGCTCCAAGCTCCCAAATGTGAAGTTTTAGCTTGAAACACACAAGTTGCTCCGATGAGATTTCAAGGATAGTGCATAACTGCCTAAAAGCCTCTCTACTTGAAGATGACCTAAGACACTTGCTATAACTCCTCCAAACTTGAATGTGTAGGACTTTGTAGCAACCTCCAATGGATGTCAATGATGGATATATGTTTATAAAACTCTTATACAAAAATGGCCTTTTGCTTAAGAGCTCACAACACTTATAAGAATTCTCTACATTTAGATGAAGAAGAAATAAGAAGATGATATCTAAACTTATAAGAATTCTCTATATTTTTCTCTTAATAATGTAAGAATAAAAAAAAGCTCTCTAATGTGCATTAGTTTTTTTTGTCTCTATAAAACCCGCTAACTTAAAGACATGCATATTACAATAGCTTGAGTGTCTCACACTCAAGCTTCATGTATGTGTGAGTTTGAGTGTCTCACACTTAAGCTACAGACATATGTGCCTTTGAGTGTCTCACACTCTAACTATATACATGCATAGCTTTTTGCTTAGGTGGCCTTACTTTTATAAATAAGTGGGATTTGTTTGGTTATAAGAATAACCTTAGCCTTTGACTTCAATAACTCTTAATGAGTTGGGCTAACCTAATTAAGACAACTCATGGGCTTATTTAACTCTTAAATAAAGCTCAAATTTTATTCATCATATTTAATTCTTATAGTCCATCTCATGGCCCATATCCATATATACAATTAGAGGTAAATAT
The DNA here is from genome assembly GCA_949673435.1 of Macaranga tanarius. Taxonomy (NCBI): domain Eukaryota; kingdom Viridiplantae; phylum Streptophyta; class Magnoliopsida; order Malpighiales; family Euphorbiaceae; genus Macaranga; species Macaranga tanarius. Next base: position 1,692 of record CATIWO010207555.1, read on the forward strand.
CAATTTAGTCATTCAACTTAATATCACATATTAAATTACGTCGAAGTTAATATTTAATTAACCATAATTAGTCCTAACCTTTGAATTTAGATTTTGAAATATGCTAGATCCCCACACATGCGCAAATCCAATTTAATTAATTAATTAATTAAACTTTTTAATTAACAATTAAATTAATAATTATCATCATTGGTGTAACTTTTTTGTGTGTGACTTACTAGGTTCAATTCTAATTGGCAATGAGAAATAATATTAAAACTTAATATTATGGAAACATCTTTCCATTCTAAATGTGAAAATCCCAATTAATCACATTTAGTTCCCATAAGTCATGAGTGACCCCTAGCATAGATGTCACAACTACCCAATTAAAAATGAAAGCTTTCCATAGATCCATAAGAACCATAGAACACAATTACCATGCACTAAATGTCCCTTTATTACAAAATCCTAATATCGGCTAGAGTCATGGTTTAGTCAAAATCTAATTGCCTCAATTATATGACGTTATATAAGTTATTAGAATGGGTTACTAAGATATCTATGATCACTTCCTATTTGTGCATCATCCATTTGAATGTGCAATGTATATATATGATATGGATATTGTGGCATGCTATATATTTATGATATATGTATATGAATGGATGATTAGATGGCATGTAATATATGTATGAGATATATATGTTGTGAATGGATGTCATGCAATGTATGTAGAAATATGTATGCTATAAACCAATTAATGTGCAAAGTGAGACCTTAGTTAAAGACCCAAAAAAATCATCCAATCAAATTTAGGTCTTGCCTCTCAATTGAAGCGATAACTTGTAAAGTTTTGGGCTTATGTACATTGGCTACGGATATGTAAAGGTGTTCATTTGTTCTAAAAGATCTTTGTAGTGTTATTGTTAAGTGTGAGATGTTGTGGATGTATGGATACACTATATGCCAAGAATGGGAAATAGGAGTACCTAAGGTGTGTAGTGTTCAAATTCATACATTTTACTAGTTCAATGTTGTGGACATAACTAGTGCCAAAGGCTAAAAATAATAATTAGGTGCACTTGAGGCCTATAACAAGCTGGATTGATGGCATCTCACAGGAGATATGATGAATGAGAGTTATTCACTTAAAGAATGCTAATATTCGAAGAATGACAATTAGGCATACCTGAAGAATATTAGTAGTTCATTAAGAATTCCATTACCCACTAAAACTTCATGTAATAAGTATTTCCATTTCCTATTTGGAAGTGTAGGATTCACCAAGTTTCTGGAGGCCATTATGATTAAAGACCAAAAATAATAGTGATTGTGGTGTCATAAAACTAATTAATCTTGTTATCTTTTATAGAAATTTAGTAATATAAAATCATTAACATACTATTCATAAAATTGGATAACAACAGGTTCATGAGACCAAACTTTATGATTGGCTAAGGAATCTAAAAGTAGTTTTAGCTTTCGAATGCATATTGTATGTGCTAAAACAAAGTCCTCCGAGATCCCTTCCATTTAATACTTGCTAAGAGAAGTAAGATACTCTTAACAAATAGAAGGATGATGATATACAAGAACATTGTATAATATAGGCTTCCTTAAGCATCAAAATCCATCGGCAATATAGAAAGTACACTATTGCAAAGGAAATCATACTTCACCTACAAGAGTTAATTGGTGAGGATAGTAAGACTGCTAGATATCATATATCAAAGTAGTTGTTCCCTGCTAAGATGAAGAATAGAGAGGATGTGAGAGCACATATGAACTCCATGATTTGATTAATAGAGGAGCTAGAGAGTTGAGATTTCACCATGGACTTGCATCTCCAAGTGGATTTGACATTTAATCCCTTCTAAAATCTTTTAGGCAATCCATTGCCACCTTCCATTTAACAAAGTAGAGGGTATATTTGCAAAGCTTTTGAACATGCTTGTAACCACCCAAAAGGCCATTCAAGAAGTAAAGGAAAATAGGAGCTGTGAGAGCAGTTGTTCCCTGCTAAGATGAAGAAAATAGAGGATGTGAGAGCACATGTGAACTCCATAATTTGATTAATAGAGGAGCTAGAGAGTCGAGATTGCACCATGGACTTGCATCTCCCAGTGGATTTGACCTTCAATCACTTCTGAAATCTTTTGGGCAATCCAGTGCCACCTTCCATATAAATAAAGTAGAGGGTACATTTGCAAAGCTTTTGAACATGCTTGTAATCACCCAAAAAGCAATTCAAGAAGTAAAGAAAAGGAGGTTGCACTTATTGATTCTTATACTAGGACTAAGAAAAAGGATAAGAAAAAAGAAAGCCAAGACAAATGTCATTAAAACTGTAGGAGGAGTAGCCAAAAATAAAAGAAAGGCTAAGATGAAGAAAGCCAAAAGCAGGGGAAGGTGTTTCCATTGTGAAGGTAAAGGACATTGAAAGAGAAATTATCTTAAGTACTTTGAGTCTCTTAAGACAAAAGGAAAGCGTAATGATGGAAAATGTGAGACTTTCTCTAATTTATTTACTTCTAAATATTTTAAGAGCTCATCTAGTGCATAGGTATTGGATACTAGTGAAAGTTCTCATATTTGTTCATCCTTGCAAGGTCTAGAAAATGAGAGAAAGTTGAGGCCTAATAAGGTAACATTAAAGCTTATAAATAGAGGAAGTGTTGTGGCCAAAGCTATAGGATCTACCTTAATTAATTTGTATAATCCTGTTTTATTATTGGAGAATGTATTGTATGTACCTAATGCCTATAAAAATATTTCCTCTATATTTAGTTTGACTAGAAGGGGATATAAATTCCATTTTGGTAGAGATGTATGTGACATTTATTTTGGAAATAAATTGGTAGGCATGAATTATTTAATACATGGTTTCAATTACGTTGATAATATATCTAATAACATTAAGCCTCCAAATAATACGAATGTTATAAATACTTTACCAATTCGAAATGTCTTTAATTCTAAATATTTATGGCACTTGAGATTTGATCATATTGTGAAAGATAGGATCACATAGTTAAAAAGGATAAGAATCTTGAAGAATTTTGAATTTGCATCCAATTCAACTTGTGAGGCATGTCTTTAAGGCAAAATGAATAGACTACCATTTGTTAGATAAATGGAAAAGGCTACAAATACATTGAAAATTATACATAGTGATGTATGTGGACCATTTGGAGAAATGGCTAGAGGTGATTTTTACTATTTTATAACCTTTATAGAAGATCTATTAAGGTATGGACATTTGTTTCATATGAAGAAAAATTATTTGAAAAATTCAAAGAGTTTAAATCCCAAGTAGAAAACCAACCGAGAAAAGAATTAAAATCCTACAATAGGATCAAGAAGGTGAATACTTAAGCATTAATTTCATTAATTCCTCAAGGAATATGGCATTGTGTTATAACTCATATTGCCAGGAGCTCCACAATTAAATAGTATGTCCAAGAGGTGAAATCGTACCTTATTATTGTTATAGTACATTCAATGATAAGCTACACCGATCTTCCTATTTCACTTTAAGGTTATGCACTCCAAATGACCTCTTATATCTGTAATCTTCTTATGTCCAAGTCTCTTTCTATTATACCATATAAGATATGGCATGTTAGGATAATAAGTCTTAAACATATTTAGATTTAGGGATGCCCAACCTTTATCAAAATGTTGAAATCAGATAAGTTAGACATAAAATTAATTCAAGGAAGGTTTGCTGGATATCCTAAAGATAGTTTAGGATATTACTTTCATCTTTCTGCTAAACAAGTTATTATTATAAGTAGAGATGCCATATTTCTTATAAAAGAGTTTCTCAACGAAGGTGGAAAAGGAAGAAAGATAATGTTAGATGAGGACTCATGTAAGGAGGCCTAATAAATTGATTAACCTTAATAGTATGTTCCAATCAAAAGTGTAATCACACTAACTCCTAGAAGCTCTAGCATGGTTTTTCATCCATTGGAGAGATACAATTTTCTCCATAATATGTAAGAGTTGTATATTCATAAAGAGAGCAATTATGTTGATGATCCTACTACATATGAAGAAGTTTTATTGTATAAAGATGGCTTGAGGCAATGAAAATCTAAATAGATTCCATGTATGCAAACCAAGTATGAATGCTTGTTGATCTTTCTAAAGGTATAATACATATAGGTGTAAATGGATCTTTAATAGAAAGATTGGTGTAGATAGGAAGGTTGTTACCTATAAAGCTAGACTTATAGTGAAAGGGTCTTGCCAAAGGCAAAGGGTCGACTATAAAGACACCTTCTCACTGGCAGCCATACTTAAATCCATTCAGATTCCATTTGCTATAGTTGCAAACTATGATTATGAGGTTTCCAATATTAAAAAAACTTCCTTAATAGTTATGCTGAGGAAGAGATATTCATGGAGCAACCTAAGGGTTTTAAATCTAAGAATGGCTCTAAAGTGTGCAAGCTTAGTAGATCTATTTATAGTATAAAGCAAGCTTCAAGGAGTTACAATATTTTCTTTGATAAGTCTATTCATTCTTGGTTTCATTAGGAATGAGGACGAGCCATGTGTTTACAAGAAGGTTAGTAAGAGCCAACTCACTTTCCTTATCTTGTATATGGATGACATTTGATTGATTAGTACTGATGTAGGTATGCTTACTTCTATAAAAATATGGTTGTCTAAGACCTTCTCAATGAAGGACTTGAGGAATCTACCTATATTCTCAAAATTCAAGTATATAAAAATAGATCAAAACGAATGATAGGTTTGTTTTAAAGTCTTTACTAACAAAATGTGTTGAAAAGGTTAAACATACTTGATTCTATAAGAGGATTATTACCATTTAGGCATGGGATCCACATATTCAAGGCAATGTTACCTAGGAGACTTGAGGAAATAAAGGAAATGGTTAAAGTTCCTTATGCCTCAATTGTAGGGAGCTTGATGTATGCTATGGTGTGTACAAGGTCTGATATTTCCTACACTATTATTATGACTAGCAATTTTCAATCCAACCAAGATTTGAAGCATTAGGTGGCAGTTAAAGCTATCCTTAAAGACTTGAGAAAGACTTAGGATTTAGTTTTAACTTATGGATGAGGTGACTTATAACTTGCAGGTTTCACAGATTCAAACTTTTAGTCAAATATGGATGATAAAAAGTCTATCTTTGAGTTTGTGTTCACCTATAATGGAGTTGTAGTGGGCTAGAAGCATTCCAAGTAGAGTATCACTACTGATTCCAGTACAGAGGTTGAGTATATAGCTACATTGAATGCTACTAAGCTATTTGGATTTGGAAGTTCATCACTAAACTAGGAGTTGTTCTCTTCATTGAGTTGGGAGTCCCTCTCTTCTACAATAATAATGAAGTCATTGTTTTGGCAAAGGAACCAATGTCTCAAAAGAAATCCAAATGCATAGAACTGCACAATCATATTATTAGGCAATTTATAGGAAAGGACAATGTGCTCGTACAAAAGGTAGCTTTAGTCGACAATGTGGTTGATCTATTGACTAAAGTGCTCACTCAACAACAACTAGATTGACACCTTAAAAAGATATTGTAGTGTGGCATTAGTGTAAGTGGGTGATTGTTAATATAAATGTGCACTATTTTCATTATTGTATGTTGATATTATACATTTATCCCTTTTAGTAGCAAAATAATGTTCATTAAATAAAGTGTTTATTTATTTGACTATTTACTCTTTAGTATTATGTTAAATAATTTTATTATTAAGAGTTAATAATATGAGTGAAAAACTCATTTAGTACATATTCTATAAATGTTTATAGTCGTTGGATTAATATAAGAGTAGTATTAATCCATAGAGTATCACCTCTGTCTATTTTCCTTAATCATCTGTGATATTGATAGTGAGAGATAGTGAGTCTCATACTACTTGATGTGAGATATCAGAATAAACATGTGGATACTCAAGTTATAGGTGGATTGAACTATGACGTAAGATGTGTGATTGCATGGAGATTCACTTTTTTCAATAATCACAATCTTAGACATAATTGTGCATATAGTCCTTTGACCTGAGGCAACACAGTCATCCACATACTTAGTTAGAGTTTGTTACCGCTTGCATACCTGTGCTAGCCATGCATGGGTATATGGCCTATGGTGTCTCTAGTTAGTTATACGTATTGATAAATGATCGGCCAAGATAGAATTCACTACCTAGAATGAACTAGGATAAAATCCTATGCTATAGAAGTTATTCTTAATGAATAAGTACTTGGCTAAGTCAAACTCGACTTGCACAAAAGAGTTTCGGTACTAGAAAAGAGTTTCTAGTAGTAGTTATGTTTTATTGAGAATTGAATTGAAGCTGAGGTTATATAATTAAGGCAATTAGAATTTGAATTAATTATAATTCTAGTTGATATTAGGATCTTATAATGAAGGGTCATTTAGTGCACGATAATTATATTATATGATTTTTGTAAATCTATGGAAAACATTTATTTACAATTGGGTAGTCGTGACATCTATGCTAGGGGTCACTCATGACTTATGGAAACTAAATACAAGTAAATGGAATTTTCACATTTAACATGGAAAGAGTTTCCATAATATTAAGATTTAATATTATTTTCCATTGCCAATTGGAATTTAAATCTAGTAAGTCATGCATATAAGAGTAACACCCAATATGATAATTACATATTAAGAGTTAATATTGTTTTTGCATATATGCCTTCTAAAATTTTGCTTTACAAGCAATGTGTTTGCATGAGTGGCATATAAGCAAGTGCTTTATATGCAAGAGCTTGCATGTGTACCACATAAGGAAGTCCTTTACATGCGGGTTCTTACATGAAAGGCAATGAAGCATTAGCTTATACATGCAAAATTATTTGCATGATTAACACTTAAACTCTGTGTCATAAGCATGCACTTTAAGTTAGTAGAGGATATACAAAACATCAATAATTAGTCATTCCCTTCTTACAAACAAAAGATATACATAAAAGAAAAGCTCTCAAAAGTTGAGTGTTCTTCCTTTTCTTCATCTTGTGTAGAAAGTGACTTAGAGAATATAAGAGTTGTGTTCTTTATAAAAACCCAAAGCCATCCATTGTTGTCTTTAGGGTTGTACAAGAGCTATATAACTTCATTTCTTTTCTCATCCATCCATTGGACGTGCCATGTTGTTCTATACTATGTAAGCTTTAAAAGGATTTATATCAAGTTGATATGGGTCACCAAAGGAGGGAACTTATGGGTAGATCTTCCATTGATCTTAAAGTCATTCTTAGTGTAGCTCGTGTGTTTCAAGCTAGAGACTTCACACTTAGGGAGTGTTTACGCATAATTTGAAATGCAATACCCGTAAGTATACGAGATCAAAATAGTAGTATATAGTGCATACAGGTGTCATATCACACAAAGTTTAAATGAGTTATCCACTAATTAAAATTATTTAAAACTTGTTTAAGGCCCAAATAAATTTAATTAAAGTTCTAATCAATTAAAATAAAATCTATATTCTAATCTATTATTTATAATAAATTCTAGAGCAACAACAATTAGAGCAATTATTAGGATTCATCTACCAAATCATTTCCCATGTAAATTTAATTATTCTTTAATGAAATGCATTTCCTTAGGTTTAATATTATATCAATTTACTCTTTCGATTATAAATTAGTTAAACATGCATTCAAAAATTTAAACACTATGGCTTAACTTTTATCGTCACTCATAATGATTTAAATCAAGCATACATATTATAAAAGCAAAGTCTATCCCTAAGTATGGACATAAATAATTCAAGTTATTTTTAATCATTAAATTAATTTATGTTATGTTTACTTCTTCTATTGATTTTACAAACTTTCAATGCATAACCCTAACTACAATCATGTTTAAGTTGGCCAAACATAAACAAGCATCAATAAAAACAAAAATAAAATACATTATTAAAGAAATTGATTAACTTTCATTAATTAATAAAATATGGTTCATATCATGAAAACAAATCCTAAAAATATGCAATTAGTCTACATCCATAAAAATAAAACACTTCCAAGAAGATATAGTAAGAGTTACACAATTTAGAATCATAAAGAATAAGAAAGCATCCAAACTCTTGAATTGCACTTCCAATCTTCAAGCCTTCTTTCTCCTTTTGAATCTCTTGTTGCTCTTCTAATTAATAATTTTTCTATGGGTAAAAAGTGTTCTTTATTGCTTCTATCTCTTCTAAAGATAACAATGAAGTATTTATAGGCTTGTGAAGTTAATAGACAAAGGGTACAAGTTAATCTCTGATGAAGAGTCATGTGCTTTAACATCATCAGTCACTTCATGGGCATTTTTGGCAATGTAAACAAATGAATTAAGTCCAGATATCTTCATGAAAGTTATAGTTCTTTGTAATAGATTTCCATAGCCTCTTGAATCACTTGAATTCAAGTTTTGTAGAGGAAGTTATGGCTAAAAGAGTACAACATGGTCTGAAGAGTAGTGTCTACTCGCACCCGTGCCGAGTCATGATGAGTGTGCCGAGTCATGACAGTGCACTTCAGTGTCGAGTTGTGAAGGGTGGTGCTGAGTCATGACAGTCCTAAACACTCCAAAACTTTACTTTTTCACCTCCTTTGACCTTGAATGACTCCTATATGCCCATATAACTTTCCTAAACTTCAAATAAACTTCAAAAACATTAATGAACCATCCAAATTCATATGAATTTACTTAAAAGCATTAAAGATCAAAAGCATATGTAACTATGAATGAAATTCATCAAGATTAAGCTAAAATATGAACTAAATGTAACTTAAATATACATGAAACATCCTAAAATTATTATGCTAATTACATCATATCAAAGAGTTGGAAGCTGGTACATTTACATCAACCAAATATAAAGCTTGTTGAGCATGCTACCGATACTTGGAGTTTGTAAGTGTTAGAAAACCATTTTCTAGCTTGCTTGATAATTTTTATTATTTTAGTTTATTAAAAATATAATCCATGCATTTAGTTATGTAAAAGATTTTTTATTAAGGTTTTCAGTTGGGATTCTTGCCTTCATGCAAGGATTGCATTTGGTAAAATTTTTGAAATTTACCTTATTCTCGATATGTGCTCAACCTATGCTTGTGCCATGTTTAGATGGTTGTAGTCGATTCCTTAATAATTTATTTGGATAATTAAAAAAATATTTTAAAAATTAATAAAAATAACATTTAAGTTGAAAATATTTGTGTCATTTAAACTTTAAAATGCTGATGATAGAATGTAAAAATTTATACCTTTATATTTTGTCATATCTCAAAATTTGACAATTCCTTATCATGATCCTATGTTGAAACCATATAAAGGAAAAAGGACAAGAAATGCATGCCTTTACCTTTGAAGCATGCTAATTGTTCCGTCAAACCCTTAAAATCATAATCTAAAGGCCTAAAACCTTTAAGGTAGAGACCTTTAGCCTTAACATTCAAGTAAACAGGCATACGAACCCCTAAAACACCCCCAAAATTGAACTACTCATATATATAGATAGTTGACCTATGTGTGCAGGTAGCCTTTTCTCTTCCCCTCTATAAATACACTTGTTTCACCATTTTTAGTTACTCTACCAGATTGAAGGTTTGGGAAACCCATTTGGACTTTTTTGGCCCAATATTTACTTTTTCCCTTAGGACTTAGACCCATTTGAATCAAACTGAGTCTCATCTTTATAAAAACATGCTTCAGGAGGTATAAAACCTATATTTTTACATCATTTTGCATTTACATGATAAGGATGAATTATTTTGAACTAATTTGAAGCAAAATTGCTTCCTCTTTATCTAAACAAGTCTATCTATTATTTTGAGGACTTAATTCACATTATGCACGCTTATTTTATTGTATTGCATTATCTATCTACATCCCTTCTTTTTTTAATAATATGGGTTAGTGCTAGGAAATTCTTATGATCTTGTGTGGTAAAATCTAGCCATTTTGCATGCTACTTGATATATTTGATTGATAATGTGCCTTTTTCATATTCTAGTACATTTTTGGTATTGTGTGCACCTCATTTGTGTGGGTTTTATAGCTAAAAGAGCCAAAATTTTGAAGTACTCATTTCTAGCCTAAAAATTTTATATTTAGCCTAAAAATTTTATTTTTAGCATTTTTTCAATATAAAGTTTGCATTTTTAGGATCTTAGCATAAAGTGTGCATTTTTTACATTTTTTCACTAAAAAGTTTACATTTTCTTCATTATTCTATCAATCTCATATATTTCAACGGGCTCTATATATATGGGTTAGTATTCACACACGTAGGGAATGAAAAGTTCCCACCTTTTCGTCCAAAATTATATTTTTCATTTATATTCATCATAAAGTTCATATTTTTAATTTATTTTCTTAAATATTGCATTTTTTAGCATAAATCTTGCATTTTAATTATTTTTGTATTAAAATTGACATTTTTAGCACTTTTCATATTTCTTACATTTTTTTGTTTATTTTGATAATTCTAGGATGTTCAGAGTTATTTCTTATTGTTTTGACTGTTTTAGACTTATTCTACTATGTTTAGGGTGTTAGCATGTTTAGATTTATTTTCTATAATTAATGCCTTGCTACACTGCTTTTACCATATTTTGATGTTATTTTGCTATTTTCTGCTATTTCATTGTTTACTTCTATTTTTATCTTTTTCGAATGGTGTGGATGTAAATATATATGTCCTAACCTTTATTTTATAGGAATTTTAATTTTAGATTTATATTTACTTTTACTGCACCATTTCCCTTTTTTGATGTATTTATTAGAAAAACCCTATAAATAATTCTTTATTCTTGCTTTATTTTGTTACGGATGTCTATTTGTATATACTACTATCATACAAAAACTATGATGATGTAGCATGTGTAATGGGTATAAACTAATAAGGAACTAGGCAAGTAAAAAGGACTTTCCAGATTCAGAATCTCTGTTTATAGGATGTCTTTTACTAAGTCTCAAGGTTGTCTCGTATTTCACAAGTTATTGGGCAGTGACTCCTTACATGAGGTTTCTTCAGATTTCAAAAGTACCATTGCTCTACCATTTTGAAAGGTAGTAATCGATTCTCTTTCTAGTGCCATGGTCGCGTCGACTCTAATGCCTGGACTGTTAGTATAGATGTGCCCTAGGGCCATTATTGTATGCAGACATTGTATATTTATCCCCATGGTAATAAAAATATTCATTTAAATTAAAATATTTGTTTATTTGAATATTTACCCTTAGTATAATGTTAGATAAGTTTATTATCAAGAGTTGATAATATGAGTGACAAACTTATTTAGTACATATGCTATAAAAGTTCGTAGTCATTAAATTAATATATGGGTAGTATTAATCTCTAGACTATCACCTCTGTCGATTTTCCTAGATTGATATGTGATATCAATATTGGGAGGTAGTGAGTCTCATGCTACTTGATATGAGATATTAAAATAGACATGTGGATACTCATGTGATGAGTGGATCGAATTGTGACGTAAGATTTCTGATTGCATAGATATTCGCTTAAGTCAACAATCACAATCTTGGACATAATGGTGCATATGGTCCTTTAACCTGAGGCGACACGGTCATCCATATATGGTTGGTTAGAGTTTGTTACCGCTTACATACCTATGCTAGCCACATATGGGTATATTGAAGGAAAGTATGTGTAAAGAAACAATGAAAGTGCGGAATTTAAAATTTTTCCATTGCATAAAACACTTGCATCAACATAATACATTTCCATGCCCCATAGTGAAGGAAAGTGTGTGTAGAACAACAATAAAATGCGGAATTTAAAAATTTTTATTGCATGCAACATTTGCATCTAACACAAACACTTTCATGCCCATAAATCACATCATATGCACTCTTACATAGCTAAACATGCATAATGAACAATATACCAATAATATATCAACCAAGTCATGCTTTCAAGAAGAAGGCCTAACAACTAAGAGATATTGTAACACTTACATACTCCTTAGTTATTAGCACGCTCGAAACGCTTTGGTTGATAATGATCTACAAGCTTGAGCTCCCCAAGTGTGAAGCCTCTAGCTTGAAACACATGGTTGGCAATGGAAGATCCTCCAAGTGAGGTGTTGTTCAATCCACAAGCCCTTCTTTATATTGACCCAAGTGCTTGTATCAAACTCCACCAAACAAGGACATGTAGGACTTGTAAAAACCTTCTATGGATGATGGATTTTAGAAGAAAGTAAAAGGAACCGGTCATGCAACTCACTTACGTATGAACGTAGCAGAATAGTGAGCCCGACTAGGGTGAAATTTCAAAAATTTTCACTTGCACACCACTTCATCCAATGAAGAAATCCAATCACCAAGATCCAATTTGCAATTTATACATAGCTAAAAACATATATATAAACATGTATATTACAACATCAAAGGATAGGAAGTTAAAAAACTTATATGCTCATTTGATTCGATGAATACCACAATAATCTACTAGATTAGAATGAATGATTCAACTCTTGAATCACATGCCCTAGTCACCCAAGTGTGTGACCTCTAGCTTGAAACACCAAGCTCTACCAAATCACCTTCTTCCTTGATTTAGTCAATATGCAAGATCCCTCTCTAATGACCCTCACCAAGAGCTTGCACTAACTTTAATCACTTAGGAAGAGTATTGAAGGTTTGTGTGTTGTTTTCTTTCT